>JAUYWI010079786.1:0-13322 GCA_034780595.1 Parotoplana pacifica
GAAGGATGGAGAAAGTGGATGCCATAGAATTGAACCTGCCTAATAACTAATTCGGCAGAACACTATACACACACACTCATGGAGTCAGTGACAAAAATTATATGCCTATAATAGGTGGCAGCAATCCATGCTAGAGCTTCAGAGATTGCACGGATTTCCATTTCCATACTAGATGTTGTTGTTTTCATGAATTCTTTTACCAGAAATTGCAAGCTGAAACGGTCCATCTGGATTTAAATCCACGATAAACAGAACCGTCTGTGTATATAATGACATATTATACACCTGGAAATTTCATTGATAAAGCTTTTTATTCCAACTTCCATAGCATTAGATGGCCAGTCAGTATAAACACGATTAAGGAAAACAATTACTTTAATGAAAGACTCAAAATAACATTCATGTAGTAAGAGCTAATACCCAAAAATGATTTCACTTATTTTACAGTTTGAGCTAACACACTTTTTGACCTTTTGGTCTTTAATTTTGCATTTTTTAGGGTTCCTTTCCAAAAGTGATGATACTAGCTAGGTTGAGTGTAATCAAATTCTTTAAAAATGATATTTGTAGATGTCCCATGTCTTTAATTTTGTTTATTAGGTACTCAAGAATTTGAATTTATAATATTTATTTTCAGTTGTTTATAGACTTCGTTAGCTCTAATATTCTAAAAGTACAATAACATTCATGTAGTGAGAACTAACACCCAAAATGATTTCACTTATTTTAGGTTTTGAGCTGACACACTTTTTGGTCTTTGATTTAATTTAATCATATCATTTTGATTAATTTCTATATTTTAGTTTTAGAATTTGTTGAATATTTTAAATGGCTGATGAGTTAAATGAAGAAGAATTGACATCGATGGCGGCATCGATACGGACCAACCGTCGTCGTCAGGGGGTGACTGCATCGCATATGGACGTATCAGCCATCTCTCCTAAAAAAGTTATTCATAAAAAAACTCCATCACAACGTAAACGGTTAGTCGATATTGTCAAAAAAACATTTTTACTCGGTAATCTTGAAGAGGTCCAATCAAAAGAAATTGTAGATGCCATGTTTTTAAAGACAGTAAAAAAAGATGAGGTAATAATTGGTCAAGGTGAAACAGGCAATTATTGTTATGTTATTGACAAAGGCCAATTTGATGCCATAATTTGTGAGGATGGTGTGTCAAAGAAAACAGGCAGTTACTCCGACAGTGGATGCTTCGGCGAATTGGCTCTGATGTACAACACTACCCGAGCAGCTACAATTAAAGCTACAACTGATGGGATACTATGGGGATTAGACAGGGATACATTTAGAGGAATAATTTTAACGTCTACTGCTGAAAGGCGTCAACATATCGAAACGACTCTGGCTAAGGTAAATATTCTTCAAGAGTTGACGCAAAATGAATTACTTAACTTAGCAGATGCACTAACAATTGAATACTATGAAAATAAAGCTATAATATTGCAACAAGGTACACCAGGAAGTGATATGTATTTTATTTTAGAAGGTCAAGTGAGAATATATATTACAAATAGTGATAAAAAAGAAAAAGAGATAAACATACTAAGTAAAAATGAATATTTCGGGGAATTGGCTATTTTAAACAAACAAGAACGAAAAGCCTCAGCATCTGCAGTTGGTCAAACCATGTTAGCCAAACTTTCAGTACAGTCATTTGAAAGAATGTTAGGACCTTGTATTGATATTTTAAAAAGAAATATTGCAAATTATGAAAAACGATTAAAAGAAGTAGAGAACAAGCCCGTATAATATTCAAAGTTTATATGTCGCTTAGATATCCATATTTTCAAAGTATGAAAATAATTTTAAAAAATTTGAATAGATGTATTTCAAGCTTTCTGAAATTTAATGAATATTTTCAAAATTTCACTTTAATAATAGTAAAAGATCTTGCAAAGATATTTTAAAATCCGATCCTACCAAAATGCGGAAAGTATTCAGGTAATCTCTGAATTTTAGAGGTTACCTAGAAATATAGAGGGGAACATATTTTCGTTTTGTCTAATAATAATACATCAAAGAAAACAATCCCTCAAATATAAATAAGTAAAGCAGTTTTGGGCTGGATAAAATTTGGTTGCTATTACTCCTTCGTGGCAAATTTCACATAGAAAACTTTTATTAATAGTAGTAGTTTCACAGTTGATGTTTTTCTTTTAATGTGATCACCAGGTTTTAGAGGAAAACATTGATATGAGATACATTTTCTTGAACAACTAAACATGAAACTCGATTGCTTTATCCATTCGAATCATGTTTAGTAAAATCTGTAATATTTTATTTGAAATTCTTAGATTTTGCCTATTATCTTTTTACATAAAATAATTAGCATATTTACACAGATACAAACTTTTGTAAATCTTTGATTAATATTATTGCATTATTTTGTTAACTTCTAAATAAAGATATTTTTTTAAATAAAACTATTTTTAAATTGCACTAGGTAATTCTTTATCTAAAATTTTCAACAAAGAAAGTAGTCAGACTTTTAATTATTGAAAGAAATCAAATGTTTGAAAGTGGTGAGTGTTTTGTACCCACAATACCATTTTATTGCAATATCTACTAGATCAATTTTTGATAGGATATACCAAGAAATAAGCCATCAGTCAAAATTGTCATGTTGCTGAGTTTTTGATTTTTTTTCTTAACTTTTACGTCGTGGATGACTGCTATTTGGGTCATGAACGTGGCTGAAGATGCAGATGGCTGGTGCACTCTTTCTAGCTGGGCTTGTTTGTTGGGAGATTTTCTTCTGGTGGATTTTCGTGCGGTTGGTCTGCTTGGTACGTGCTATCTTAATTGATCTTTCTTGTTGATGTTGTTGTTGTAGCTTAAAAATTTACTTGTTTAGTGGAGCCAGTAGTTTTAAAAAAGTAAGATTTATTCTGGTTGGCGATAAAAAATTTTTGTTCTAAGATACCGGACACTTCTCAGAAAACCTGTCGAGATTTATCTTCATCACAATGCCAAAGAAACCGAGGCAGTGAAGTGCGAATTACAAAGAACGATGAGCCTCATGAGCCATATAAAACTAAACTTACATATATTGCGGATAATATTTAGAAGAGTCCGCTCTAAAATCAGACCCAAACCCGAAATCAGCGCACAACAGTTTGGATTCGTCAAAGATGCTGGTACGCGTAATACAATCTTTCTATTTGTGGATGATTAATGTCAAGAAAACTATATAACAAGGTTAAACGACTTATGGAAATACTAGAGGCAGGGACATCGATGGAAAAGACCTTAGATTCTTTCGGAGAGATGATCACTTGGCAGAAATGCTCGGAATATTAATGGTAAAATAATAAACAATCTTAGATATGCAAATGACACGGTCTTGATGGCGGAAACACAAGAATATCTACAACCAATGCTTAACAAAGTAGTTGATATCAAAGCTGACTATGGGTTAAACATCAACCAGGATAATACTTTTTGCATGGTCATGCGCAAACCTAAAATGGAAGGATGCAAGTTAGAAATAAGGGGCAAATATATCAAACAAGTTCCAAGTTTCAAATACCTTGGAAGTTATTTCACCAATAATATGATAGGTGTGAGTTTAAGATCAGAAGAAGAATTGGCATGGCTAATAGCTTGTTCTGGAAGTTGGGATTACATCTTGTGTGATAGCAATACTCCTCTCTTTCTTAAACGACGTCTGCTAAAATGTTACGTTGTGTCGATCCTGACTTATGGAAGTGCGACCTGGACAATGACCAAATCAGATGTCGGCCGTTTGCAAGCTGCAGGAATGTGGTTCCTCAGGCGCATGCTCCGGGTGCCACATACTGCACATGAGACAAAAGAAGTATTTTACAGATGGCAGGAACAAAGAGAATACTAATTCATACTATAAGAACAAGACAAGCAGGTTTTTTCGTACATGTTATGAGAAAGGTGGAATTGAGACATTGGCTGTGACTGGCAGGACTCTTGGTAAAAGGGGAAGAGGTCGACCTCGCCAGAACTTTATTAGCAGTCTGAAGCAGTATATTCATTCAGAAAAGAAAGATGTCGAGGTGATAAGGATGACTATGGATAGAAATATTTGGCGAACCATGATCTCCAGTGTTGGGATTGAGCAGGAAACTTGATGATGATGATGATGATGATGAGTATACAGTCTTGGTAAGATGGTTATTAATAGTATTGGGGCTTTTAGTAACTCACTTGTTGTCAATTTTGGTTTGTTCTTGTTCAGCAAGTGTAGCCTGCTGTTCTGTTTGCTAAGATAACTTTCCAATTTTGTCGTTTCCTATGAGACCGCAGTGACCTGGTACCCAAAGAATTGGTGTTATCATCAAAGATGTTAGAGATGATATTACTAATAAGCTTAAGTTTAGGAGTCTTCAAATCAGACGTCAAAGCTGTAAAAAGAGCTTGGATGTCCGTATAACAACAATGATCACTCTCTGCCAATAGAAAAATTTGAGCATTCCTCAGAAAATAAATCTAGTACTTTATTTACCAACCGGATGGTTTTCATCTTCTTCCCATTCTCCCTTTTCGGTAAATGTTTACTTGGTTTCTTGGTGGCATCGGATAAATTGGCTGGGTCGCCGATAGAGCAAGGCAAAGTAGGAGGACGTAGTCATTGGTTTGATCTTATTCTTTACTTTTGCAACAAAGCGGATTGGGAGCCTTTTAGATGCAATGTTTAAACGCCTTTAGAAAGAGGCCATTCGATATTAGCTCTTAAGTTTCTTATTATCAACTCATTAGCTGGGCAACTCCAAACATGGCCTTTGTCGTCGTCCTCCTTGCATTTGGGGTAATTGCCATCGTCACTGAGACCGAATCTCTTTTGTAATTTGGGTCTGACTGCAGTAACCAGTTCTGAGCAGCTGGGCGGTGACGACTTGTTCTTTTCTTTTGTTAGTTAGATGTTTGACTTTATTTTTGTACATGTTGCTCAGTTTCTTGTTTGAGTTGCCATGAGTGTTTGATCTTTCTATACACTGCCTTATCAATGATTTCCATATTAATGCTAATGTCCTGTTGATTGAGATCTCTCGCAACGTTGACTGGCTGTTGGTCCAATCATCGAAGTTTTAGTTATTGTTGAAGATTTTGACAATGTCATGATAAATCACAGGACTTAGGAAGATAATGTGATATGAAGTTTTGTTGTTCTGGTTGCACAACTAGCATATTGAATTGCCTGTTGCAGTGCTATGGTGGAAGCTCTTATTTACCAGATGCCATTCTGGGTAAGGCACTCCGAAGGAACTATCCCACTGATTTGCCATCCACCGAGTCTGTTAGCTCTGCGAGTCCACAGATTCTGCACCAGGCGCCCACCCTGTCACATTGCTTACAGTGGTCCTTCATCTCCTATTCTATGTACACTTGCATCTTTCGTTCCAATTCTCTTTGATGGTGTAGTCAGACTTGATAGAGTGGCCAGCTTTAACTTGGGAAACCATAACTTGCAATTTTCTCCCCCCATCGGCCTAGTGATTTTCTTTGAGAAGACATTCGAGGCCGATGAAAGACATGCAACAACTTTGCTCGAAGAAATTAGTCATAACTTTTATTACCTTAGAACTTGTTTCTTTACTGAACCTGAATCAAATTATTAATTTCTCGCGCAGCACTCTTGATTAAAGGGGCCAAATAACTTTGAGGAATCGAACTGAAACAGAGTTGCAGCTTTTATCCAAATTAGTTGATGTGTTATGGGAAATATTTCAACATAATATTGGCTAGGGGGTGAAGTACCTACTATCCATGCTCGCGTCGAACAGGACCATCCATAGGTTAGCATTATTAGATGTCATTAATATTTTAGAAATTATCCGTTTTAGATGTAATTTATTAACCAAATAAGGTCCAATTTGGACTAGTTACACACATTTCCGAAAATCAATATTTTAAAACGGTAATTTATTGAAAAACAATGATGGGTATTTCTATTAATTATTAGTTGATTATCCGTATTTACTTCTGTAATGATACAGGTTCAGTAAAAAAACAAAATTTGAGGTAAAAAAGTTATGATTATTTTTTTCATGCAGACTTCTTTCATGTCTTTCATCAAGTTTGTCCGAAAGGTGATGAAAGACATTGAAGTCTGTTCAAAGAAAATCATTAGATCAAAGGGAAAAGATCTGTACTTTAGATCGTTTTTAGAATAATAACCCTAATAATGCCAATCGGTTAAGTTGGTTTAATGCAATCTTGTAGACAATACCTATCATTAGTGGCATCTAATTTACATTAGTTTACTTGTAGATATTAAATATTTGATACATATATATACATGTATATGTCAAACATGCTTAATAAATTCTTCTTTTCAAGGATCCTCTTGTAAAATTTTCGTATTTTGTATGATATTTTAAATTTTAATACATATACGTAATGTTAAACAGAACATTTGAGATTTTGTCTCATTGTTTGAGTAACTTTTCAGATTTAGCATTATATATTTTTAGTACTTATAGTAGTATGTTAATATTTTACTCATAAAGTTAAATATTTATGTGTATTATTCTAGTGCCAATATGTAGATGTTCCAAACTAATTTCTTTAGAAAATCATAATCACACTTCCACTACGTATTATTCCAATGAAATCACAACGACACGTTCCTCTATAATTACAGCTAACTTGATATATAGATTTGTACAAAAAATATATATCCAGATTTGGTTATGATAAACTTTAAATAAATTTTGTTATAATTTTAGTTAACTTAAATGGGTTGAAGTAAACTAGAAATTAATTGACAGTTTGAAAAAACTAATTCATGAACATTTGTATTTCTAATAGAACGTGGAAGATCTCCAAGGGAACCAAAGATGTTAGAGAAAGATTGTATAAAGAAAATTAAAATGTTATATTATACAATGGTAGATACATATATCAAATTAATATGAGGTCAATAATTTGTTGTTTTAAAATTGGTTTATGACATGCCAGTTTTAGAAAACAAGTTATGAAATAAAAACGAAACTAAGGATGTGTTCGGATAAAAAACTCTTTACAATAAACAACCACAGATATCATTTTAAATTAGACAGAAGCGTTGTTTTACCTTTAATTTAATACTGAAACTTTCATATTAAATAAAGAAGTCGACTTTTATGCTAGTTAAATGACTTCTTCATATTTGTTGAATAACGACTTTTAAACTTTTATTTTAGTTACTAAAATTTGGGAATAATTTAAAATTGGCGAGCCATTTTATAAACGAAGTATTTCGCTCCAGGAGCATGACTTTTGGAAACTACATATTTTAACTCTCTGTATTCACTGCTCCCGAGAGCCTAGCTCTCGAGCTTGGAGAACAAAGTTGAGGAGTTAAAACCTCTGAACCAAGCTTCTCGATTAAGTCTAACGCTTAATAAAAGCTGCTATTATAATCATTTGGATTCAATGTACACATTACTATGAAATTTCTAAAATAATCGATTGTTTTTTGCACTTTTATGAATGTTCTTTATAAAAAAAGAAATATCCGAACACACTAAAGTCTAAATAGAACATAATTATGAATTTGTCGATAAGTTGGGAAAGTGGAAATATTTTTATTTTTAAAGTGATGTTCCGTTTGTGTTTAATTAATATTCAACTTTAGTAAAATATTCACAGTACAGCACCTAAAATTAATAAACTGAATAAATTATATCAGAAAATGTTTTGTTTATTTCAAAGCACTGTTTACTCTTGCCACAAAATAGAACAATGTACACCATCTAACAAATTTAATGCTGTAAGTCAAATAATTAAAGTTGACACTTATCTAAAAATAGTGTTAACGAACTTTTTAGTAAGAATAAATTTAAATTATTCACCAAAGTTTATAAGTCTTAGAATAAACCAATAGTACTGTTAAACATAAATATCAGTAAAATAATGATAATTTGAATACTGATTTCTACTTGAAGTACGATTTCTAATTTGTGTTACAAAATAAAAGACTGAAATAGGTATATTCCTATAATACAAATGTGTGAATTATGAGATACAGATTTATTTTAAATTGATATTAAATCTGTTTAAGCATAAAAATAATATGAAAATATTCAGACATGAAAATAATGAATTTCAATAAAATTTTCGATAAATGCACTCAGACTGCACGAATTGTACATAATTATAAACCGTTTTGGGCGTCTGTTTTTGCAATGAAAATGTTATTACCTAATTCTAGTAGTAAGTTTAAAATCTGATACACACGATACAAATAAGCAACGTAAAATTAATTTGTAAATTGTAAAAATATAAATAATTATAAAAATATCGTAAACGTCATTCTAGGCTGTTGGTAACGTTGAGAAGGAGGGGGGGGGGAGGTGTCAGTTGTCTCTCAGGTTGTACTCTGAACAAAATATTTACTGGTTTTAAAATATCGTATTACATATTATGTGTCTGCAATATATCAACCAAATATGTATTAGTCAATTTTATCTTTTTATTAATACAGAAATAGTCAACCTAAATTAGGTTTAACCTCTTTTGGTCCCTTAATTAAAAATCTTTTTTTTTATTTCATTTTCAAATTAAATTTGTATTGTATTACGAGTATATTGTACATGATGTCAATTTTGATCCAACATAATTTTTTAGAGAACCAAAAGCGTCCATAACTTTAACTAAACTGTTGATACCAATTTTTGTGCCAATCACTTGTTTCTTTTTTAAAACAATCGGTGTTGAGGATTTGTATATACCACCACCCCTTCGTTACCAGCAGCGAAGGGTTACATAAATCCGTATCTTGAAGATATTCAAATGTTAATTATGAGGTAAATTAGTTTGTACAGGGGTGGCGCAGAAGTCGCGCCCAATGGAGATATATACAAAATATGCTATTATAAGAGAATTGGGTAATTTTTCTGGGACGTAGGCAATCCATAAATGTAGATCTAAAAATAGCTCTATTCTAGGAATAAATTGCTGGAATTTCCAAATGGTCCAGTGAACATCCACATTGGATGGAAGCTACTTATGTCCAAAATTGATCCAAAAGTGATGATCTGGACCATAGAGTAAATATATCAACATAGACTATCCACTCAAACATTTTGAATGTATCTCATATAAAACTGTATAAAATTTGATATAAAAGAACACGATCATTTTTTCAGTAAAAAACTAATAAAACTGAAAACAAATTTGATAAAAATTATGGCTACTAACTGCACAAAATAAATAACAAAACACCTCATAAATCAAATTTATACAATTAGTATCAAATGAAAGCAGACGTTCATAAACAGATATCAATTACAAAATCTATCTACATAATTATTATTTGAATTTGTAGCTTCTAAAAAATAAATGTATAATTTACTTTATAAAATGGTAACAAAAGAAACAAATTTACATAACTTTTTGAATTTTTGTAATTAAAATTATATACTACTTTTAGGCGACACTATACGAAAATTTATAAAATAAACACCGAGTGGGTACTCTATGTATTGTTACTCTATGATCTAGACCATATTTCTTTGAGATAATCCGATTGCAGTGTGCCAGCATGCTTAACCGTGGCGGAACACCCACCAGAAAACGGGTACAAAAGTGCAATGAACTCAATGGTGAACAATTCGAACACCTCTGTCATAAACAGGTACAAATAAAAATACAATAGTTTTAATCTAATGGCAGAGTTTGTATGTACCTATATCTCCATGGTGCGCGACTACTGCGCCACGCTGTGTTATTTGTCATAATTTGGTTAACGCAAATACCACGTTTTCACACGTAGTTGAGGTGTGTCTGTTGTGGGCAGCAGTCCTTTTGAATGTCGCCCTTTGTACTGCAGATGAGGTCGTTCGACAGCGTCCTTGTCAGACATACATTTTTTCCCTGAGATTAAGAACAATCAAACTTGTATCTAAAATTGTATCTTTGAGTACAAATTACAAAATACTGGCTAAAACAATGCATCAACAAATGCTTGAATTTAGCTCAGGATTTTCTAAATATGTTTTTTTTTGTTTTGCATTGATTTTTAAATAAAAGTTGTTTAATTTAATTCTAAAGCTCTATTTCTTACTGTCTTGAAAAAATTTATCGATAATAAAACGGAACTGATAAGGCAAAGCTATACAAATTATTTCATAAGGTTGACAAACTAAACTTCGTCTAAATGACCGCCAACAATAGTTCATAATCGATTTTTTACTAAAATTGGTAGAATTTCTTCTTCTGGGACCCTGTTCACCAAGTAACTATACAACAAGTAAAAATTCTGGCGGCTCTGTTTTCAGTGATGTTGATCTTTTCCACATGGGCCTTGGCGAGAAAGAGCCACAGGCACTTATAGCATAGTCCAAAATAGATCTAATCCATTGTTTATAGATAGTTCTAGTGGAAAGGCCCCACTTTAAATCCTGAATATGTACATATATCAAACTATGAGGTATTTGCAACATATCTGCGGTTTTTGGCCAGTCGTTGTCGATATCATTAATGTAGATAACCCAAAGGATATGAGCTAAGACACTCTCCTGAGGAAGGCTTTCTTGTCTTTCGCCATTGAATGATGCTATTGGAGATCTCCATATCGTTCATGATTTTGAGAAGACCCATCTGCCAGAGTTTGTTGTAGACACCGGAAAAATCGACTAGAATCATGATACTCAGTTCTTTGTTTTGTAGCTTGTCATATATATTCATGGGCAACTTTGATGGCCTGTTGTTCAGTTTTGTAACTCTTCATAAATCCTGCTTGATTTTTGTTGAGGATGTCGGCTTCAAGGAAATAGGTAAGGAGAGTTTTCAACAGACGCTCAATGAGTTCTGACAGCCTAACTTTTGCCTTGAGTCTTTCCATCCAGGTGTTGCGTGCTTTCTCGCGGATATACGCCTGGGTATACTACAGAAGTTCTGATTTTTGAGTCTGCCATCTGCCTTGTCCGCCCGCAAGGTTGAAAGCCCACTAGAGGTAGACTGTGTTATTCTCAGCGCATGTTTCTTTCAGGAGGAGTGAGGCTCCATATTTTGTCCAGTATCTTCTCTCTTGTTGAATTTGTGGCCCTGACTCCAGTTTAACGAGGGGGCTTTGGCTGTCTGTGTAGATCCTGACATACTTGTTCCTAACCGCCTTTTCTCTCAGCTTAATCAGTGCTTTTCCAGTATTGTTACTAAATAAAAACCTGCAGTGATCGCATCCTCTTCTTCTTTGTCATTCTCTATCCCGATGATACTCATAAAAGCTAAAACATTCTATTGGTAAAATCAAATATTATGAGTCAGACTTCCAAACGTTTAGCACAAAAAATCCCGCGTCATACAGCACAAATATGTTTTAAAATTATCGTTTTATTACTACATAGTTTAAATAATTTTAAATAATTTTTTCTTGTTTACTTTTAGTTTTGTTCTTTTTGAATAATGTTTCCTATGTAAATACAAATCAATTAACCTATTTCGATGACTGGGCATTTAATTTTCATGAAGTTATCTATTCTAATAATATCCCATCTCACTACTTTAGATTTGACCAAAGATGGTAACATAACCACCTCCATTGTAATGATAGAATAGATATTAAGGCATACCAAAAATGCTAATTATCTCAAACTATTGATTTCTGAAACCAATTAGTCAAGCTACTCACCATCGTACATAAGGACGTAGCCGGTTTTGCACTGGCACACATAGCTCCCATGATTGTTTAGGCACATACCATTCCGGGAATCACAATTCTGATAGCGAGCACATTCGTCCACATCTGTGGAACAATCAGGGCCTTCGAAACCCTGAGGACAGTCACATCGAACACCATTGCGACAAACACCCCCGTTTTTACAGGATGGAAGGCACATAGTGTCTTCAGGCGCAACCTATAAGTAGAATGAGCAAAATCTAGGTAAATTTAGGGTGTCATTTAAAAGTCAAATTTTCATAAAACTATTATGAAATATTCATTTTTATTTTCTACCCAGGGACTTTGGGAACATTTATTGATTGACATACAATTTATATTATTTTGACGTCCAATTGACTTCAAATTTGGTGTGTAGGTCCACTATGCAATTCGTAGCACAAACCCGTAATCATTCCCCCAAAATATTGATTACTGATTTTGTTACCCCAAAAATCGATTATTTTTGCCAAAAAATATTGATTATCGATTTCCCCCCCCCCCAAAAAAAAGAAAATCAAACAATTTTGGGAGAAATATTTATGGGTTTGTGCTACTGATCGCTTCGTGAACCTACACACCAAATTTGAAGTCAATCGAGTGTACTGTACATTTTGGACCTGATGACGTCATCGGTCCCTAGCTTGGACGCCATATTGATTTATTCAAAAAATATAAAATGTATGTCAATAAATGTTTCCAAAGTATCTTCTATGTACCAAATAAAGTGAATATTTCATAATAGTTTTATAGAAATTTGAATTTTTAAAACGGCAATGATATAGTGGACACACCAAATGAAATGTTTATTGGAGAATTTTAATTTGGTCATTTAACAAAGATTTTGATGGCTAATTCTTTTTCTAATATTTGTTTTAAACATATAATTATATTTTGCTTTCCTATAACTATAATGTCACTCAAGAAACTACGTTGCGTACTATTGGATAACCATATATAGCTAAAAACTTAAGAAAACAAACCTTGCATGTCTTCAAATCATTCATAACCACTTGGCCAGGCGGACAGATACATTCATAATCTCCGTACGTGTTTCGGCAGTGGAAGTTGCAGCCGTGTACATCCGCTTCTAGTTGACACTCGTTGATATCGGTTGAACAAGTAGGGCCGGTGAACCCGGGTGTACATCGACAGTACCCTTTCTCACACCGTCCTCTGTTGAGGCATCCAGAGCTACAACCAAAAGGTGCCGCCTCACAACTTCGTCCATCTTCCATCAAATGGTAACCCAGTCGACAGTGACACTCGTATGATGCCTGCCATATAATCAATGAAAATCAACAATGATGTGTTCCACAAAAAAATTAACCAACCTAGAATAAAATATTTGACGATGATTTTGCTCATTTTCTGTTCCAAGTTTGGTTCATAATTTGTATCCTAACACAATTGCATGCATCTTGTGTAAATTTATTGATAGTCACCAAATAAAGTTACAAACATATGGGGAACATTTGTGTGTGTCCTATCTCATTTTACTCCTTCTGTTGAGTGTAAATGCAACTACTGGCATGTACATATGTATATCTAAGCCTATGGCAATAGGCTTGTTAGCTCGCAACGCGTGATATGCAAGCTGAAGCCGTAGGTATCTAAGCCTATGGCAATAGGCTTGTTAGCTCGCAACGCGTGATATGCAAGCTGAAGCCGTAGGTATATATAGGAG
>JAUYWI010079797.1:0-13320 GCA_034780595.1 Parotoplana pacifica
ACATCTGCTGAAACCAATATAGGATACATCAGAAAAATCGCCCCAAAGAAACCCTGGATCAACGACAAGATGATCGATAAAATACAAGAAAGGCGCAAATGGAAATCAGTCAACAACGAAAATGGACGAAAATGGTCTTAAAAGGGATACACAGAAAGCAAGAGAACATGGTGGCAAGAAATATGCAGTAATATCAACGATATGGACACAAAAGGATAAAGCGACTTATGCATAAAAAAATACGACAGTTAAAAGAAGAAGTGAACTAAAGAACAAGAATGGAATTCTTCTAATAAATAAGAATGAAAGACATATGTACATAGCAGAACTCTACAAAAAGAATAAACCTGTGCAAACGATCTTCAACTAGAAGAAGAAGAAACTGTCAATGACGACTTCAGAGGATCGTCAATATTACAATGTGAAGTTGAATAAACTGTTAACATATGAAGACCAAGAAACCAGAAGGAACGGATTGAATACCAGCAGAACTATTTATATCCCCCAAATGAAAAACAATGAAATTTCTCAACGATATTTGCAACTCAATGTACGATCAAGGAAAATGGCCAGAAGATTTCACAAAACAATTATGGCACCATTAAAGAAAAAACCAAATGCAGTAGACTACTATAGAACAATTAGCCTGATATCACATGCATCAAAAATCATGCTTAGAATACTAACAAGAAGATTGGAAACAAAAACAAATACATACATAACAAGTACATACATTAGACAAAGTCAGTTTGGATTTAGACTAGGGAAGCAAGAAACAATGAGAACAATCATGGAAAGAAGCCTTGAATATGATAATGGACTATACATATGCTTCATCGACTTTTAGAAGGCATTTATCAGGGTAAATTGGAAAACACTATTGGAAACACTTAAACAATTAGGAATAGACGGGATGGACAGATGCATCATTCAAGATCTCTACTTTAATCAGAAACCAACAATGAGAATAGACAATGAAGAAACCAAACCAGCAACAATTGGACAAGGAGTAAGACAAGGATGCCTACTATCACCACTGTTATTCTCGATATATTACAGAATGTATGGTGATAGAAGCAATTAATCACATACAAGATGGAGTAACCATAGAAGGAAAAATAATTAAAGAAGTGCGATTCGTAGATGATAAAGCAATGATAGCAGACTCAGAAGAAGGCTAAAAGTAGTCATATATTAATAGAAAACCCTGCAAGCTACTCAAAAATGGCAAAACGACCTACATTTTACACTAATAAAAGAAAACCAGCAAACTCTTTTTTTAGGCAAAGTTGTACGTTTATTTGGATGGTTTGATTTGTGTCATTTGACGAGTGTTTGTGTGTTTAAGAGTGTCATGTAGTCTAGAGTTGTAGAGAGTATTCAGTAAGGTGGTGAGGTTTAGTTGAAACCAGCAGCTATGTTGTGGAATAAATTTTATTTTGTAAGGCTGTAGAAGTTGAGTGGTTTGATTTGAATCCATATTTTAAAATAATTTTGTAAACGAGGCGACTTTGGCACTTTTTATTCTATTTCTTTAAAATTAATTTTGAGACGTTAACCAAACTCAATCAAATTCAAACATTGGTCTTATTTAGGCAACTTATGTATAGTCAAACAAATGTCATTCGTCAAATTGATATTTGGATTCGAACCCAGGCGTTTTCAATGAAATTTTTTTCCCAACAAAGTTCCCATTCAAAAACTAACTTCTTTCATTTTGGTAATTATACATATATGTACAACATATGTATAACATAGACAATCAACAAGATGTTATATTTAATTTCGCTAAAATGTCAATTCTAGATATAAATAGTTATAATTTTCTATATATAGCAAAATCATTGCTAGTGAAGCAGAATATTTGCTCAGAATAGCTAAAACACAACTTCATTAGTTAAAATCCAGAGCAAAGCCCGATTTATTCTCTGTAATGAGTATTACCTAGTAGAAGTTTAGGTTTTGAATCTAGAAATATTGTTTTGTTGAATGGAGACCATTAATGACTTTGTTGAAAAAGAAACAAACAGTAACAGAGAAAGACTAATAATGATGAAGGTACCTATTCAGAATTTGGACGATTTTGTTTCAAACATATAACCGCGTTGTATATTAATTATGCATGAAAGGGACAACTCAACACATTACATACTCGTTTTATTTTGTGTCTAATGACTGACGCGGAGATTGTGATGATTCCACCCCAAATATATTAAATGTATTTTCCCTCCAAAATGGAAAGTAGGTATCCCAAAACATTAGTTTTCGTTTTAGACTGAGCAGTAGCAAGCTGGCTAGTTGCGATCTCCTTGCTTATGTTTAGTCACTCTTGAGCTTCACAAAATGTCGTAGGAAAGTAGTTCACTACTGTCACGTATGAACAAAACGTTCGTCTGCTGTTTTGTGACAAAAGAAAGTATATCCATTTATAATAAATCTGATTCTGTTTTGTTGTGTATAAAGGTTTGTCTATTATAAATTGTAAGCGTTGAACTACTACATGTTCTGATTGTATGGGAGACGAGGTAATCCTATGGAGGTAACCTAGGCAAGTACTCTTGTGGATTTGGCGCATCGCATCGCACCACATTGCAACACGCCGTTCCCAGAATCTAACGTTGTTGTATTTCACCGCGCTGCAAACAAGCATTTTCCATCTTTTACCTTATATACAGTTTGAATGTCTACCAACCAGAAAACCCCAAAATTTCACTGGAGACATGAATAACACAATAAATGTAGTCGACACAATACAGAGCAAACATATTTGACATCTTAATATGATGCGTCTTGTTGCTTTTCATGCACCAAAACTTTTGTTTTAATTTTAAAGTTCTCTGACAGTAACTGTGAGCAAGTAAAATTATAGACAATATCCAATTATTCGGAATAAGTTGACTTAAAAGTAATACCACTACTCATTGGGAATACTTTCACATGTTGAACAATATTAAATCGATTGTTGCTTTTATATTTACTTCATAAATTAACTTTTAATAAAGAGTGCTGATTATTATAAAGTGCAAAAAACTGAATAAACTATCATCTGTTATCAAGTGTTCCAGAAATCATGCTAGTGGAATCTTTTTAAAAAATAACGACTACTATTATTTTGAAGATTTAAATGAAAATTGTCTCATAAATCGATTAAGGAACTTTAACCTACCTTGCAAGATGTCCGAAGATAAGATAATTGAACTGAACGTCAGTGGCGTGCACTACACAACAACCATTTCAACACTGACAAAGGTGGACAAATCTCTTCTTTCTCAACTTTTTTCTTCTGCCGATTGTTACCCATCAAAAGATGCCAAGGGCCGATACTTTATTGAACGAGATGGCATTCTATTCCGCTTTATTCTTGATTACCTTCGTCACTACAATACACCTCTTGTTCTACCGGAAAATTTTACAGAGAAAGCTCGGCTGAGACGTGAAGCTCAGGAATTGGGCCTTCCAGGTCTTGTGACCTTTCTGACAGAACTCGCTCCTAAATCCTTTAGCCTCAAACAGTCTCCCCCGGCTACCATCACACTTGGCTACAGAGGAACGTTTGCATTTGGGCGTGATGGTTTAGCCGATGTGAAATTCCGTAAACTAAGCCGAATTCTTGTAGCTGGAAGATCGTCGCTCTGTCGCGAAGTGTTTGGCGATTCATTAAATGACTCTCGTGATCCTGATAGAGGTAATGGAGATCGGTATTCGTCACGTTATTTCCTCAAACACTGCGTTCTTGAACAAGCCTTTGATACGCTCTATGCAACCGGATTTGGTCTAGCTGGTTGCTGTGGATCAGGAACTAACAGCTCTGGAATGGAAATTAAACCTGGTCAAGATTCCGAAGAACACAAATGGCAACACTATAATGAATTTATTTTCCTTAAAAAGATGTAATTTGAATATTATTTTAAAATTACGTACCTACCTACAAAATCGAAATTACATAAAATATCTAAACAAACTTGAGTAACAAATGTAAGTAATGTATTTTTCATACATTATTACATAACACCTATAATTGATTACTTATATATACCTATTGTTGAACATATCACTTACACGTATGCACCTACCTACTAATTTAAATAACATTTTCTTTTGCTTACCTAAAAAAAAATAAAAGAGTTAATTTACCTGTAAACGTTATAATAAAATTATAAATTAGCAATAACAAATTATTTATAACACCACTTTTTTATTTACAATTAAATGTAGTACCTCATCGTTTTCTAAACAGCATAATGTTGCTTTTAAAAATTGCCAATCCAAAATATTCCACCCTGTAAAACATGTAAATGCTGCAACGATGGTTCGAATATTGTTAATAAAAACAAATTTTTGTATAGTCGTTCCAAATTAACTGTTATATCTAATTAATCAATCAATCAATGCTTCTGGCTAAAATTTATTGTATACTAAATTAGTTATGAGACAGGATACCCTTGAGATAACGCTACCTATCTCATAAGGTAGCTGCTCTGTGAGCAAATCTTAATTAGATCAATATTTTAAAAAAGTGGGATTATTAACCTCACACCTTTACAAATATAGCGTCAAAACCAATTAACCGATTTTTTTCCTAAAGTTTTCTTAAGAACATTTTGGTGTACTTTTTTGTTAGACCACCCCAAGGGCACGAGATGGGCCATTAAAGTAGGTCACTCTGGTTAAATTAGTTAAAAGTATATGTTTAATAAAAAGTATCATCCCATAAAGTCAAAATAAAAATACGAGTATATGATTCATATTTGGTATGTTAGAAGCTCTTCATTATTCAAACATATAATACGGGTTTTTGATAAAGTTGATTTTAGTCCACGGGGTGCAACCTGAGAGCCAAGAAAAAAATGTTTTTTTTAAATTTTTGTGATAAAAAAGGTTCCAACAGATAGATTTTTTCTAAATTCCAAAACAGATGCATACCTACTATTCTCTTCTGGTAATTGTTTCATTAAAAAATATTGCCCCAAACAAAACATGGAAATGTTGTGTCAAAAATTATTAAATTTAAAAATCCTGTATTTTTAGAGAGGAAATATAATTTTTTCTGAAATTCAATGTTAGGGCAGGAAATATTCCAAAACTAATAGAAATGACCTAGAAACTAATAATATGCTATTTTAAATCAAATAGAGACATTTATATGTGGAAAAAAAATCACTTTTCAAAAATTTGTTTTGTAAACCTGCCCTGGTATGCTGGACCTTATAAAAAAGAAAAATATAACAGTGAAACATCCAGTTTTATAATAAATTATTTCAGATTCCTTCCTAATTCCAAATTTAAAATTTGAGGAAGATGGGATGTTTCGCTTGGACCTATTACCAACGTTGAGGTCAATCGGACACATTTTAATTTTTGAATCTGATAACATCAGCAGCAGCCCCATTAATCTTTTCAAAACAAATCTGTGGATGATTCTTTCCAAGATACCAGTGTACCAAATTTCAGCCTAATCTCGCCACGGCAAGTATGAATTTATGGGGTCACCAAAAAGATATTTACACAAATTTCATTCAAATCGTTTGGGGCATTTTCGAACAATCTGTGGGGTTACTATTGACAAGATGAGTCCTGTGAAAAGACCAGCAATGATTTCTATGGCTAATTGAGTTCTGGTGCTGTAGCAATATTTAAACAAATTGCAGACAAAAATACTAATACGGGTAATAAAATGAATAACCTTTTCCTGACTACTTATCTTAGAATTGTTAGAAAACCATTCAACCGATTTACATAAAATTTGGCATGATTATATTTCGGTTTAGTTTCCTTTTGTTTGCTACATCAATTGCACCAATTATGTTTCTGGATTTAAGACACTATTTTTACTGTCTTCTGTCACTTTTTCAAATGCTGAGTAACCTGCATAAAATATAAAGGGGCATTTCTTAATATTAAAAAACAGGTATACTTTATATTAATCGCAGGTGATAGCCCAGGACAGATGTTTCGGCCTTGTTGGGCCTCATCAGCTAGGCATAATCACAACCTGAACAATATAAAACTTCTGTATATTTCATATCAAAGCATAAAAGAGAGGAAAATTTGCAATAGTTGCAGAAGAAAAGTGAAAATAGAAGATTTTTAAAAGAAGTATGTTGGAAAACCTGTTTTCTTTGTGAAAGAGCACTCACACTGTCAAAGCAGGTCCTGGCCAATTAATATGTTACATAAGAGTAATAATAAAGAAACTGTGCATTGAACGTCTAATCAATATAATTTACTTTGAATGAAGTCACCATTGGGATTGGCTGCAGTTATTTTTATTACAAGTTTCTTTTGACTTGTTGGTGGTAGTCCTATTTTTGTTCAAAGAGTGGGCTAGAATTTAGACATAAAGATTTCACAAGTTGTACAACGTAACTAATAATATTTTTTTTATTATTTCTTATGAATAGTACCTATCTTTCTCCAAACATTAAACAAGTTTAATAATAATTTCTAAAAGTAAAATACAGAATTGTTAAATGACTATCACAAAAATAACCAAACATTTTTTTCTAACAAAAATAATGAAAGGTATGAATATTCTCAAAATTGCCAAAAGGTAAGAATAGATGACATTTAAAAAAAAGTATGAAAAGCATGAGGTCTGCGACACCTGACTTATTCGTTATTGATACCCCTAATACGACAACTTTTCCTGATTTAAATAATTTTATTATTATAGAAATAGATAACAGGTACTGCATTTCCATGTCTATTATTAATTAATTTAATTAAATAAATCAAACTTTTGTTATGAATAAATCCAAATTTGTAAGACTGCCCGAAAACCAGCTACCAACCTACTTACATACACATGGTGGTATAAAATAGATCAAACTAGTTCTTTTAAAGTAGCCTAAGTAATAAAATAAATCTAAATAAAATATTAGTTATAAATGTAAATTGACTTAAGCATTAAAGTGCAAAGTTGTTTTGTTAATACGTATAAGAGAAAGTAAATAGTACCAACACATATATATTAACTTGATCGATAGCATATAATTTAAGCAGAAAACGAAATAGATTTCAAACATTTTTTTTCACTTAGTTGTTTTATCTCTATGTATATGGGATTGTTTGCCGAAAATAGAAGAGATATTATATAGATATAATATTCGGCATACTATTCATAAATGAACTTCATACTATTATCATTAATAATTTAGCAAATATTGATTTTCCATTTTATAACTATTTCCACTTGCTTGGATATATAGAAAATGATAAAATAAAAATATCTAAAAACACAGCATTATTGCCGTACATGATAACCAGCCGTGGCTATTTGTATCAAACTTCTAACTTATATTTTTTGAAAAGAAATAAAACTTGACTTACAGGTGAATAAGTTGAATCTATTTATTAAATAATTTAATGCAGAATAATGAGAGTATGGACTCAATATCGATAATTCCGTTGATCTAATTATTTAATTCTTGTTTTAGATATTAATGATAGGTATAGAATGATCAGTTCAGCTGACAAAATACCTACAGGTTTATTGGATTTTAGATGAACAAAATTAAGAAATCTGTCAAGGACCAACTTTGCAGTGTCTATTGATTGCTATCAATTAATCAAACAGATAATGAAATTAGCATACGTACAAGAAGATTTTGTGCCTCTGCGACATGAAACAAAATAAAATGTTGTTATGGAAATTCAACGACCACCAACAAAGATATCTAAATTAATTATTGTTTCCTTTCTTTTTCTATCAATCTTTTGAGGTATGTGTACCAATATTTATGAAATTCGGCAAACAATTTATCAAATTCTTTTACGTATTTGAAATATTTATTTAAAAAATTATCTATAAGTTGATACATAAATACATTTAATTTAGGGGAGATTTTCTAATTAATTCTAAATAAAATCAATTTCAAAATTACTATATAGCAACAAATAGTGCAAAGACTACAAAACATTTATTTCTTTGAGTACTACTTACATGTTTTCTACTAGATGAAAGTCAATTGTATTATTAAAAAATTATAATCTTTTCTAAGGTTTGTAAGCATAAGTTAACATCTGTCTAGGACCACAGGAAAAGTCCCTCTCAAACTGCCCATTGTTATATACCAATTAATTCAAATGTTGAAAAAAAAGCCTTAAAGATCTTATAATATAATCCTATCCACAATATGTCAAATTATATCAATTTGAAACATAATACATATACATAGTATATGTAAAAAATTAGATGCACTGTTAAGGTGGATAATAATAAAAATTAAAATGTTGTTACAGGAAATATATTAGAAAGTAAATATATATACCAAAATCGGTTTCTTTATTTTCAATTGGTACAATAATAATAATTCAAAATACTAAGTAACCATAGATTGAAATTTTATGGAATAATTAGTTAAAAAATAGAAATATAAAAGATATATATAAACTTTTAAATATTTTACACAATCTATAAATTAAACTGCTAGCACGAACAGAAAAAAATATTACAACAAACCTATTTTAAACAATGCATTTTGTCTACATGAGTAGATACCTACCTAATTGCCATCAGATGTGAATAAAACAAAACATTCCTGACATTTTAAAATTACAAGATAAAAAAACTATAGCATATGCCTACTTAACTTATAGATTTTTCTCATAAAGTAATTTTTTCATATTTGATACATATCTTATGTGAAGGTATTGTATATTATACAACAATTATACACACACTAAAAGAAAAACTAACGATGGCATGTTGTTTGGTTTGAAACGGAGAGTATGGAGAAAACAGAAACTCAAAAATATTGTATTAGACTTTAGTAACCGAACGAACTGGATAAAATGTTTTAAAGCTGTCAAACAATAACCCTATACATTCTATATATGCATAGATTATAATCACAGAAAGATAAAGTATCTATGGTTATAATGCAAACAAAGTTGGCTTTACTTATCCGTTGTTATGGAGACTAACTAAAGATGTATCTATTAAATCGCCCATCTTAGTGAAAATGCAGTATAAGCGCTTCGAGTTTTAGGCATGTTATTTGTTTGAAATAATAGAGCCGCTGTAGTTCATGTAACCGTGTGGTACCTACGAAAAATCTTTATATTATGCTAAGCTATGTTGTCATGTAAATATTAGTAAAGCCCAAGACATCTGGGTAGGTACCTATCTATCTTTATTTACTATGTACGTAGTTAGAAACAAGTTTCTGATTTTTCCATTACAAGAAATGTTCCATATAATAGTCAGGCAGCTAGTTCGAGCACAAACAGTTTGTAGTGTTTGTTGTAGACACAGTTAGGTACTTGTAGTTTACAAAAATGTAAATTTTAAGTTGCCGACAGGGGCCACTCAAATGTATTTTTCCTATACTTAAAAATATCGGTGAAAAAAGTGGCATTAATTTACTTCAAATGCACATTATAGATCTCTAAAAATATCGTAAACATTTGCTGGAAGTTTCAAATGATTTGCTTAATAGAAACTAACATTTTTAATACTTTTAATGTTGATGTTACCCATAATTTCTCCTATACATATAAAACTATCATCAAGATTCAAATTACTAAACATGATATTACGATTGACCAAATCAATTGAAACTTTCAGAAAATGTTTATGATACTTTTAGACATTTATACAGGGTGCGCAGAAGTCCCGCCACACCATGGAGATATATACAGAATTTGCTATTAAATTAAAACTGTTGTATTTTAATATAAAAACTATATTAAACTTACATGTTTATGACAGTAGGCGTTCGAATTGTTCACCATTGAGTTCGATGCACTTTTGTACTCGTTTGCTGATGGATGTTCCAACACCGTTTAGCATGTTGGCACACTGGAATCGGGTTCTTTTTTCATAGGAAAAATACTAAGCCAACGATATTAAAAGGTTTCAATGAAAAAATGTATTGTCTCATGAAATCTGTGCTAGAATGTACCTATGCTAAAATAAATAAATCATTATGTACCTATATCGATTTTTATATTAGATTTATTTTAGCTTGTTCATAGATTTTTGCATAAACAGAGATTTATACTTTGTGTTTGCTATATTTTACTCCAACTCGTAGGAACTTAGAAAACAACCTGTATTTTTTATATTTAGTCAACATAAACATTTTAAATTCTTCTACATTTTGGGAGGGGTATACACCCCTACGCGACGGAACAGGGGGCCAGGGCGGATGGACCCCCCGCAACATTATCATTGGGGGGGGGGGCGAAGTATCACTTTTGTCCCCCCAATATTAACTGCGTAATTAACGGAGAAAATCATAGTATTTAATATCTAAATTTTCCATTTGCAGCCCATGATCGATACCAGCCATGGAAAATATTAAACAGTACCTATCATTTTAATTACTTAATAAATTTACACACAATTATTATAAGTAGTTATGGTACATAATTAATAAATACATACTATGTATAGCTGGTATGCGGTAATCTATATGTAGGTAGGTAATATTCAAATATTCATTATATTACTGAGACAGACTTACGCAATTTATAACAATAGATATCAATACATCAGTCTTGACCATAGAGAAACAATCGACTATCCGAATTAAATAACTAAGTTACTTGGTGGACAGGGTTCCGAAAGTGCTCAGGGACTAGAAAACCTACCTCCGACCCGTCTGATAAATGGTCAAGGTGTCTCGATGGGAGCTGATCTTAGCCCAAGGACTGTGAAAAGGTTGTCATTGCCGGTTAATGTGTTGCGCTCCCCGTGGTGACCGATGGGTACTGTCTACACCATGTGTAGCTTGCGAAACGCATACACTTTCCTAGGTCACAGGTTCAAAGGCTCTTGTCGCTGTGATTGGCTACCGTACAGGTAGTCGACCCAATGGGTCCAGAAATAAAGAAGAAGTTAAATAACTGTGATTGGTCGATTATAATATCCATCAATACGGTTAACACGCAGAGTATGTTCGTTAACGATTTGCTCTTAGTAAGGCTACACAATAAATAAGATACAGTCATAGTAAACCAGAGATTAGCAAACTATAGTCTTTGTAGTAAACATACACACTGCACTGCACTGAAGCAATTTCACATTAAATGTTATAATTTTCATACGAAAATATGCCTTTAAGGAAGAGGAAACTGGATAAGTTGAAAGCTGATGCTAAACGAATGCGGACTTTAAACTCCTGTTGGTAGGTATCCTACAATATATTTTAATAAATTTTATAATAACTTTTGAAATAATTATTTTAAACTACTACCATTTCATAAATTTCATCATAAAATACATTGATTATCTGTCGCTAAAATTTTACAAAATGAAATTAATACATTTCTACTATATGTTTCATTTTTGTAGGTCCACACCAGTTTCAATAGTCTCTCAACCAACTATGGTGCTCTCCCTATTACAGTCTCAACTAAAGCAAACTGCTCATCGGAATGTTGTAACACAGTTTCGTTAAAACCTTTCCAATGGACTGATCCTCAAGTACTACAAACAGAAGGTAAATTCGGTGAACGAGTTAGAATTTTTTCAGCCATGGATTAGCCTCTGTATTACAAAGAAAAACGTGTATTGTCAACACTGTCGATAGTTTTCTTTGAAAAATGTTAATCTGCCAAAAAACAAGAAATGGCTTTTTACTTTTACAGAAGACGGTTTTCAAAATGGGAAAAAACATCTTGACAGGTTCATGAACACAAACAAAGTGCTAGTCACATTCAGGCTTGTTACAAAATGCAGATTCAGAACAAACCCAACATAATTCAGATGATTGATTCTCAGAATGAGGCTGGCCAGCGTTATCGCAGAGAGTACTAAAGCAACTGTAATCTCTAAGATTGATTGCTCGCCAAAGACTTGTAATTCGCGAACATGAAAGCGAAGGCAACATGCAGCAGCTATTAAAACTACGTTGTGAAGACTGTCCAACTTTGGAGAAGTGGATAACATGTCTCATGACATTAAAAACGAAATGATTAAAATCCTGGCTAATACGTCAGGGCTATGACGGTGCAGCTACAATGGCTGGGCATGTAAATGGTGTGGCAACTCAAATACTATTAGAAGAACCTTCTGCAATTTTTTTTAATTGTTTGGTTCATTGCTTGAAATTAGTTCTTCAAGACACATCCAGAAAATGCAAGATGATCCGCGATGCTTTAGAACTCTGCAGGGGAATTTCTTAATTGATAAATTGGTCACCAAAACGCATGGTGCGGTTCAAAAATGTACAGTCTGAGTCTAAGATAGGAGGCAGAAGTGTTCGTCCGCTATGTCCAACAAGATGGACAGTTCTTACAGGTACTATAGCTACTATTCTTCGGAATTACTTGCCTTTAATGGCCACGCTATCCAGTGTTAATAAGGAACAGCATGATGAATACCGGCAAAAAGTTGGCTGAATTCTTAGCTTGATGGAAACATTTGAAACATTGTTTGGACTCAGAGTTACTCATTTAGTCTTTCGAGACACAAAACAGGTCTCAAGAACACCAAGGTTTTGACACAACTGTTCAAGATGCGGGAAAGGCAGCATAAACCGTTAAAACAGTTCTTTCTCATCAGCGAAATGAGTCAGCTTTTGATGACATTTATCTTCAAACTAAGAAAGAAGCAGAGATAAAGACATTCAAGAATCAAGGTTAATTCGGTACAGAAATATACCAGTGCGTTTGACGATGTATCTGATCCTCACCGAGATAATCTCCCAAACTTTACTTCAGAAGGATTGACTTCGAATTCCTAAATTCAAAAATCGGCCAATTGAATACACGATTTGGACAGGAGACTCTGAAAATTCCTAAGGCGATTGAGACCACTCTTCTGTCATCTACCAACGGAGAATATACGTACATGCCCAAAGAACTCCGTAATATGTATGTCAAAGATTTGGATTTCAAAGCTAGATTTTCAGTTAACCGATGTTATCTCAGCAGCTAAGAGCAATCTAAAGGTTGTCACAAATGTCAAGACTTTTGCAGATATATTCCGAGAGGAACCGATAGCCAAGAAACTCCTGACTGAAGTAGAAATTCTACTAAGAATTTATTTTACAATACCAGTCACTACAGCATTGGCAGAAAGGAGCTTCTCGACGCTGCGTCGTATAAAATCATATTTTCCATCAACCATGACACAAACAAACTCGATTGAATAATTTACTTTTACTTCATGTTCATAAAACATAAATTGACAGTTTGGATCTAACAGTAGTTGCCAAAAAAATTGCTAATTTTTCTTTGGAGGCTTTTAATTTGATTGTTTTTTTATAACATTAGTTGTAAGTAATATCTTTTTATGAATTAATTTTTATTCACCAGCAAAGCCACTACGAGACCGGTTTCGACCTTTTTGGGTCTCATCAGTCGTAGGTA
>JAUYWI010079808.1:0-13320 GCA_034780595.1 Parotoplana pacifica
TTAATACTGTCGAAGGCTTGACTGGTTTTGTTTTTTATTTTTGTTTTCTGCAGTAAAGATTTATTCTACATTTAATTATTTTGTAGTTATGAATCTCAAATTTTAGCAACATAGAAGAAGGCTTCGTTTTGATTTTAGAGCCAATTGAAGTATTTGGACTATGAATATCGATTTTTTTGGGGGGGGGCAAAACAATCGATAACAGGTAGGTACATACTATAACAAGGGCGTGTAAATTCAATAGTTTTATGTGCCATCCAACTTTAGGCTGGGTTTTAAAAGGAAATTTTTGATATCTCTGAAACTACTGAAGGAATTACTTTCAAATTTGGAGCATTGATTTGAAACATTTAAGGGTCATAAGTCATGTGACCTTTTGTTTGGACTGGCTCAAAAGGCCGTAAACATCAAATTTGAATGGACTAGAACTGAACAGCAATAAAGTTTGATATTCCAATGATTCAACTATTATTGACCTCCTTTCAATTAACTTATGACACTAAGTAGGTCTCCTTCAATTTGACCTATATCCTTAGGTCCGACAATTATTGAATTTTTACATTTAGGCTTATATTTCAAAATTTATTTACATATTTTAGAAATATATTACTGACATACATTAATATCTTTCAAACAAAAAAAAGAATTTTGTAATAATCTATTTGTGTTACTGAGATATTTAATAATATGGATTTTCAATATTGTACTTTAACTATTGAAAAAGCAATAATATTAACTACCTAGATTTCAGCAATCAAAATAATTACAATTTCTTTATTTGTTTGAAATATATTAGCATGAGTGATATAATTCTAAAATATGATAATCACAATTATGTATTACAAATGTTGAGTTATTAGCCATAAAATATTCAATTTTCATTTGTTGTTGAAGCGCCCATTCAGTCATTAAATTGAATATGTTAGAAAAAGTTTTCAAGAATAATGCATTAACTTTATATAAACTAAATCTGACCACAAAATTAACATTTATACAAAAGTCGATTTTCAATGGCTGTTGTAGTGTCCGCCCAGTCCATGAAAATCAATATTTTTCAAACTCTATTGTTTTATATAATAGGTTAGTACTCATTAGTCTAAAATTTGGAAAATTTCATCAAGATTTGAACATAACAACGGTTGGCATATTTGTCAAAATTTCCCCCAAAATAACGATTTTTTTAAATTTAAAAGTCTGAAAATAGATAATATTGATTTATAAAAATTTTAAAAGCTTTTGGTCGATGAACTTTTCCAGGGTACCTGTGTACCAAATTTCATCCAAATCGGTCCATGGGAAGTATGATTTTCTAATGGGGGATATGTCCCCAACCCCAAGGACAATCCCCTTAAAAAGTGGGAACAACAAAGGGTTAATTGTCTACTAATTAGATCCGAACGTATAATATGCACTTATCGACCTATTTGTTACTTACTCCGTTTCATAATAATTCCAAGATATGCAATAATTAGATTCCAAACAGCACAATCTAAAGTATATGAACACAGACAACAGATATCGACATTTAATTGATTGCTTTTTCAAGTTCTGCAATCAAAATTTTCTCAACAACAATTTTCACAATAACTTTAAAAAAAATAAACAAATTACCCATACTAAATTTGTTCTTATTTAATAATGTAACCGTTTTCTCTAATCCCATGTTGTTTTCACGTAGGTATAAACAAACTTATCGACTTTTGCAACAGAGTGGATTCTCTTAAGTGATCGATCAGGAAGTCCTCAAACCTGTCTGCAATTGCTGAATATATATACAGTTATGGAATAGATTTTCCAAGCCGTTCTATGCAAATAAAAATAGACAGAAAACGTATTAATACTTTTATTTATATACATACCCTCTACATATACACATACGAGAAGAGACAATCAGATATTATAATCTGCAAGCAAACTAATTTATGCAAAAATATCTGTTGGATTAAATCGGCTTTCTTTATTGGTGTGGGTGATATGAAGAGTTAGGAACCGTATACATTGGTTCTTTTTGTCTAGTCCCAAAGAAAAAATGACAAAGCTATAAAACTTAATTAATAAAAATATAAAGAATTGTCTATATTAATTAAAATATTAAATAAAAAATTTGAAATTGAATAAAATAGAGTCAATATGAGATTGCATACAAAATAATAATAACATAGTTGCTCTTATTCTGTAAAAAAGTAAAACTAAACAATTACCTACAATTATACATATCACTCTCTATTGTGTTGCTGCCGAAATGTATAGAGTATACTACGCGAGGTATTGGAAAACATTTCATCAATTACCTAAATAACTAAACACTTTTAGCAAAATATCAAGGCCCACTAAATTTATAAAAGTTATATTTATGCTCTTGAAATGCATCTAGTAGTAATTATGTACACTTAAATGAAATTACAAACTAATATGCGTATTGATACAATCATTGGGTCTATCTAAGCACATACACAAAATTGATAAAATAAAAAAAGATACTCCAAAATAAGTATGTAATTTACAAAATAACATGGTTTTAGATCCATGTATTTTAATTTTAATAAATTTATAGAAATATCAATTTCGTTCATCAGATTCATCATCTACAGCCCTGTCACAAAGAAACGCAATCACCTTGAAAATTTGTGTTTTTTGTAAATACATATGTGTATAAATGTTCTATCCATTACTAATTTAAAGCACTATATTTAAGATCGATTAATCAATATAAATTTGGGTACAGAATATCGAAATTAGTACAATAGAAGCCTACAGAAAATACTTTGCATATAATTTTTATAGGAAAAAACACATTTTCTCTTTGCCGCTGTAGTTACAGATATTTGGGAGGGGTGAATCAGAAATTCTATTCCTACGGCTATTGCTTAGTAAAAGGGTTCATAGTTAGTAACTATAACATAATTACTTCCATAAAAAAGCATACCACGACCCAGTCACATGGTGGGTCACCGTGGTATAAAATTACCAAATTTTTGAAGGCTACTTTAAAAAAAATCAATCCTGAAGTCAAAACTATTCATATTTGATGTTAGAAACACGTCATTATTCAACATATATTACGGGTTTTGAAAATATTGATTTTGTCCACAGAGTACAACCTGAGAGCCAAGCAAAAATCGAATTGTTAATTTTTTTGTGATAATTTTTTTCTCCAAAGGATGGATTACAAAATTGCTCCAGAAAAAAGTTGTGGCTATTTTATCAGTGCTTACCTACCTTGCTCTAGGCCCAAACAGCAAGTTTTTTTTACAGAAATTTTATTCCAGCAGTTACTGTTTCGTAAAAGTAGTTCATAGCTAGTAACTAAAACATTATTACTTCATCCTATGACATGTATTACAGATTTTTGAAATTATTAATTTCTGTGTCCAGGGTGCAACATGAGAGCAAATTAAAAATTATATTTGGAAAAAAAACGGTAACAGATAGAATTTTTTTAATTTGCTGAAAATGAGTCAAACAGTGACCTTAATCATTGTAGAAAATTTCATAAAAAAATATTGACCCCCCAAAACAGTTGTTAAAATAGACTTTTATTCAAAATCCCAGATACTGGGTAGGGAAAAATTGTAAGTTTAATTAATTTTATGATAAAATATAAAGTGTCTAGTTAAATGCCTTCATATTGGAATTTATACTTCTTATTTGATACACTATTAGTGTGCCAAGTAGAAATATCATCGCTTTATCCAAAATATGAATTTGAGGTCCACTGATTTTGGGATCAGGCCTGGCTGACATGTTAAAAATTGATTATTCAAAATTTCTATTTTAGTGAATGAATTTAACCAAGTCACTAAACATGATCTAGAAACACATTTTAAGCTATTATATACCATTTTGTGTCATTTTCGTGCCATAAAATACACTTTGGTGGACTATCCCTGTAATGGTGGTCCTCATATCTCAGGAAACACAAATGTGAAGCATCTCAAAATTTTTTACTTTGTTTTAGATGTCATCTAAATTAAAAATCTCAGGTTAGAGCAAACTAGGATGTTTCATTGCCAGTGATTTTCTGGGCGTTAAATATCGATTTTTCTGAAACTAAAATTTACCAATTATATTTATTCCATAACAATTAAAAATGATGTAAACTGTCTAAGAAACTATTATTGTGATAGAATATAATTTAGAAAAAAACATTTTTTGCGGACCTCATAGACCAGCAAAAATGTGAAGCATTCAATTTTCTAATACATTATTTCTAATTCAGAATATCAAATTTGAACATAATAGGATGTTTAGTTTAGATTTTAGAGGCATTTTAGTGATTTTGGCAAAAAAATCGATAATCATAATGTTAGGGATTTGCATTACTGAATGTCTAATGGAACTACTATGTGCCCTGCAAATTTGAAGTCAATCGGACAAAATTTAATGTTGTCCCTCTATGACGTCATCGGCCCCTATTGATTATATATGTAAAATAAATTGTTTACCTTAAAACATTCCATGGTACCTATGTACTAAATTTCAGACTAATTCATCCACGCCCCTTTTTCCGGAGGATTACCAAAGGGGGGTTAAGAAGGATTTTAGCCCAAGTCTTAACTTTAGAAAATTTTAATTCTAATATTTAGAATCTGAAAAACTTTTTGGATTCTTGTTTTATGGAATTGTAAACATTTAAGTACTTGCAAAACTAATTACAATTCACCTGTTTCTCAAAAGTAAAGTAGAAATAACATGCAACCATTTCATTTACAAATCTGTCTACTTGTTATATCACATGGCTTTTAAATGCAAAATACATACATATATCGAAGGGAGGCTCAGAAAAGTATTTTTATTAGATAAGTCATGACAAAACAGAAATGGGCAGCAAAACACAGAATCTTCTCTTAGCAAAAAAAGTTACACATCTTTTAGTGTAAGCATTATTTCTATGATTCCATAATCATTAATCAGACAGGGAAAAAGAATACCACAATTTTATTCAGGAAAATAATTAAAACACGTTGAAGATTCAAATTAAATAGTTGCAAAAAAATATGCTGGAAATCAAAGTAAGGGTTCACAGCTAAAATTGTTACTAAAAAGAATCACACTAAAAAGTCGTATTTTAACTATGGTAAAAGTCGTTTAAAGTCGTATAAAAATGTATAATTGTACTGAAAAATTCTTTATATAATTATAAACATCTAATTTAATATCTATGATTACAACATTTACTATTATAATTATGGCAATATTTATATTTTAATTACGTAATTATACAATTTCTATATTATCTTCTTCGTTGTGGCCCATGGGAGTAATTGGTTTTAAAGGCCAATTTTTCATATCGCTGAAACTATTGAACCAATTGCTTTGAAATTCGGAACATTGATTTAAACTTATAAGAGAAACATGTTTTTAAAATTTCAAGGTCATAGGTCACATGGCCTTTGGTTTGGACTAGTTCAAAAGGCCGAAGAACTTTTGATGTCCAATGATTCAAGATTATTTTCCTCCTTTCAATTAACTTATGACACTATGTTAGGTCTTCCCGAATTTGACCTACATATATTGTAATGCCAACAATTATTGATTTTTAACAGTTAGGCTTATTACTCAGCATTTTAAATAGATCTAAATGCCATATTTTAGAATTATACCACTGACATTATTGTCTTTCAAACAAAAAAAATAATTCTGTAAATATCTATTTTTGCTGCTGAGATATTTAATATTATTGATTTTTCAATATTTAGATCCTATAACGTTATAATCCAATTTGGCGGCCATCTCAATAATTATCTAAAATAACTTGGAAGTGAAGCCTTTTATAGACTATAAAAGTATTACCAATATAAACATACCCTTCATCTGTCGAATGAAACTATGTACTTCCAAAGTCAAATTATGATGCAGTGACGTCATAATCCAATATAGCGACCAACTCAACAATTAACATCATAATCGATGACATATGGAAGAATTTTATTCTACATAATACATTATTATAGCAATGTAATTTAAAAGTTGTAAATATACGCCTTTTGTATCTTTTCAAACCAATATTTGACCAAAAAAGGATAATTGATGACATCATAGTCAATATGGTAGCCAAAATATGGACAATTTTAATAATTTGATACATGTTATAATGTTACAAGTTATTCTTTCAATATTTGCACTTCTTAAATATGAATTGAAAGTTTATTGAGAAAGTATATTTTTTTAGATCGAATAAATTTTCACACATTATTTGCTAGTACCTAGTTACCTATTGACATTTAGTGTGTTTACTAGGTATGCATTGGTTTACCTGTTTATAGTTTACTTTACTATTTAAAAACCTTGTTTCCGTACTTTTTCGCGCTTTGATCATTCATTACCCTTCAATTCATATATTTCCTTAAAAATATTTGTTTTTCTATTTTCTTGTACAATTTCTATAGTAGGTATAAATCTCTGATGCGTACAATTATTTTTTATTGCGCTTCTTAATATGAATTTTAATATAAGACTATTCAAGTACAAATATTTCAGTACGCCTTTTCAGTACGTCTTTTTCATATACGGCTTTAAATAAAACATTTTTTTAAATATTTACGACTTTTCACTATGGATACAGCTGTCAGGTAGCAATTCAGTTTCATCAGAATTTGAAATAGGATCTACAGGTAGAAGGTCACCAACTTTGCTCAATTTCAGATACTGATAAAGAAGTCTAAAAATGAAACAAACAGAAAATCAACTTTGTAGCTGCACTTAGTTGGTTGAGTCGTAAAGGGGTGGGAATAAATAATGAAAGGTTAGTGGAAATCAATTTGTTGTTACTGTAGAACCTCCCTTTTGTCAGCCACCATAAATGCAGAAGCTTTAGAAGTTTGAATAGATTAACTTTCGGTTAACTAGAAAACATCTGCTGTTGACAAAGTTATCAGATTCAAAGGCATAGAAAGTCACTAAACTATTCAGATTCGATTAAACTTATTGTTTTAAGGTAGGTAGGTATGTATGTCTGAAGCATCTCAGGTAGAGAGGAAGTCCACATCATTGCCAACGCAACGAGAGAATTCCAGAGAAAAGCAAATATGTACACTAACCAAACCTCCAGAATTTTTAAAAAATAGACACATAATAAATCATAAGTATTAATAAAATAAAATAGAGATAATAACAAAATCAATTCCTAATAAATAAAACCAAACATGGTTTCTCGCCAACATTAGAGACTACGTTCGTGATGGATGACTGAATTACAGCTAAAATAGAATATTTGATTCAATTTACTGGACAAAGTTTATACACATTTAGGTTGATTTTATTCATTCAGAAATTTATGAAAATATTAGCAGGTACCTTGGTCTGCATATTTAAATAAAGTACTATCTTACTTTTCTGTTTTTGATTTGGAAAATATATTTCGTTCAATGTTTCCGTTAGGCATACAAAGGTCTTCCAAGGGGTCATCACTTTTGTCTAACTTATAAGACACCAAGCGTGGCATGGGGTTAGACTCAGAACAATATCCTGGCCAGGGTCCTTTGCTCATGATTAAATATGAAAATTGTTCCTTCCGGCTGATAGAACTGGTCTAAAAAAACAAATACAATTTGCTAATTTAAATAAATTCAAAAAAATATAAGAATTAATTCTTTAGGCTTCTTGTATTTATATACACCTCCGCCAATTAAAAATTACATTACATCTGATTGACAACAAAATTACTATAAAACAAGATTATATGACAGCTAAAAGTAGTAAAAAGAAAATCGCCAAAATAAATTTTGATAAAATATCTAATATCAAGGCTTAGTTATGACCGTATGAAGTCATCAACAGACTTGAATTTGGTAACCACTCGCTAGTTCCAAATGGATCGCATAAGAACGAATTCACAGGAAGTTCAATAACACTTTACAAATGTTTGTTTTGAGTAAATAAGTTCAATAACACTTTACAAATGTTTTTTTGGAGTAAATAAGTTCAATAACACATTTTAAATGTTGTTGTTTTTTGGTTAAACTTGTACAGGTTGTATTACTACAAAATAATCATATCAAGGAACCAAAATTTTCAAAGCAATCAATTTTTTTTATATTAGCCATAAAATGACATTTAGTAGCTATTGATTTACACGATACATAGTACCAATATTAGGCTTACCTCAGTGAGGTTGAACTTCATATAGTTTATGTAAAAGTTACACAGTGTATCATGTCTCCCACATTTCAGTTTGTGCGGACACTGCAAATAACAAGATATAAAAAGACAATGCAATTGATAAAATTCGGGCACTCACTAACATGTACATAATGTGTATTTGACTCACAGGACCAAATATGAACGGTTGTTCAGACTCCCTTGAATAGGCTTGATCCAGCTGAAATATAAGTTTAGTTTCACAAGTATTATATTGAAAACAAGGTCTATATTATTAACCCTTCGCTGATTAACATATACAACTAAAATGAATTGAACTGAAACACAAATATTTTCATAACAATTTTTGACTTCAGGATTTTTTTAAAACTACTTGACCTTGAGTAGGGGTATGAAAAAATTTCAGGTGAAAAATTGGCCTACTATTTACGAACTAGTTTTACCATTTCAACCGAATTGTAGCTATCCCCCCCCTCCCTTTAATCAGCCAAGGGTTGAAAGATACTTTTTGTAGCTTTACAAACCTACCAAGTGATCTCTAGCTTGCAACAGAACCTCAAAACCGGCACGTGTGCCCTGTTCAACTATTACCAAAAACTGTTGTGTTTTCTTCCAAAGGATATCTAAGATACGGTTTCGCTCCTGAAGTAAGCCCACATCTAACAGAGAATGGCCCAGCATCACCAGATCATACATTGGCGTTGGGCTGGCCGTGAGAAAGTGACGCTGATAGATGTTTGGGAACAGAAACGGTCGCTTGACAAAACCTCCTTTTAGCAACCGCTCGGCCAGTGATAACATCTCTGGCGAATGATCAACAAGCATACACTCCTTAATTGCTTCTGGCCAGACAGTTTGTGATGCCCTACAATACCATAACGCCATAAAATGTAGGCACATATTATCATGTACATCTGATAGTCATCTACGAGTAAATGCGTATAAGTATTCATGTAAAAAATGGATTTGCATTTAGATATTTTAGAGACATTGTTGAATCTAAAACCATAAAAATCGCTAATGCTTGAAACATCGCCCTTTATGGGTTTTCTATAATTCAAAAAATATGATAAGATACAGTGATTTCTAAATAAAGTAAGGCATAATTTTATCGCAAATTAATTCAGTAATTAGTATAAACTAGGGACATGCTATACTAGTAGGTATGTCCCTGTATAAAATGTAAACACTTTAGTTTAAGATAAACCTTACCCTACATTAAAGAAAACAATATTGCTTAAAAGACAATAAAAAGTTTTAAGTCAAACCTTGAAATCAACCAATGGTCATAATATTGATACAAAGTTTACAATGAGTGTTTAGCGCAAACCGCTCTGAAATCACCTAATTGGCATTAATATATTACGCAGGTGATTATAAAAGTACGCAACTCAAGAAAAAGCTATTGTTTCGCTATTTAGCACTGCCAGATGATTGTATGATGTATAGAAACATTAATATCACAAATATGTCCTCCGCCAGTCAATGAAAAACAAGGCTGTGCAAAACTAATTCTTACATTGCAACATAAAGCTTTTTCTTTTGATTTGCGTAGTTTTATGATCACACTGTCGTTTGGTGGATTAGTCAATATTTAGTTACAAGAATAAATAAAAGCACAAAACTATGTCACAATTTAGATGATCGTATAGACATTAAAAACTGCACGGACTCCATCTTCTTTCCTTTTGGATCCAGTTGGTTTGACCAATTATATATGATCCGTCCTATGTTAAACTCCTATTCTTCAAAATTCAAATTTTACTCGTTTATCCAATTGGTTTATAATATAGGGTACAGACTTCTGTTGATGTTACGAGTACAAGTAACTAAAAAATTGGCGATCATGGAAAATAGCTTTTTGTAAAAATATGTCATGTTATGTTATTTCTATTAAAATTAAGATTAAAACTATACTACATAGTAGTTTCAACCAATATACAGATAAACTATGTACATAACTTTAATAAAATTAACAAAATATTGTCACAAAAAAACAATTCTTGTGAATGTAGGACCACACATTAAAAAAAATAAAATAACATCAACAGAAGTATGGACCCTCAAATTATAAGTCAATGGACAAACGAGTAGAATTCGAATTTTGATGGATAAGAATTTAGCGGAGGAAGGACGATATCTAATGACTAAAGCAACTAGATCCAAAAGTAAAAAATGATGGAGCAAGTATAATTTTTTAAGACTATGAGGTCACCTAATTTTGACAAAATTTGGTGCTTGTAACTAAATTACAATTTTTTCAATCCACGCCACCTAACTACTACAAAACTTATTATCATTGTTTTTAAAAAAAGGGCTTTTCTTTTTGGGGGGTTCAAACTCTAGGATATTTTAGTTCGATCGTAGCTGACCATGATGTGATCTGAAATAAAGCACTAGCTGATCTATGTCAGGTTTTGTGAGTTAGGAACAACAATGAAACCAAAATATATGAACTAACCATGTTGAAGTTCCAATACCGGCTCCGAAGTCAAATACAGTGGTAGGTTGAAATTCTGGACATCGTTTTTTAACTTCATGTAATGCTCGATACATAGCTGCATAGATTGGCGCCATTCTGGCAACCATATAGACATAGGGCATGGAGCCGGAGTATCTGAAATGGATTTTGTGTGGTAAAAAGATATGTCAAGCTTATCTACCTCTAAATGGAGCGCTAAGAAAATCTAAAATTTGCTCATCAGGGTCGGTGCGGATCTAGCATCCACAACTACCAAGAGTGAGACTAGGTGAGTATCAGACATATTAAATAGTTCACGATGAGACTGCACCTAATTTTTAAATAAATATCCATGAAAAACATCTACCCTCTGTCTGAAAAGTCTGCGTGCACAGAATGTACAGAGGGTACTTATTTCTGTGTGTAGATTCAAGTTGCCCCTCATACACTGCAAAAAGTCACGCATCCTGCTAGAATTTTCAGTGGACTCTACTATTTAAGTATCTATGGTTCTCTATTGTACAAAATTATGAAGTGAAATTTTATTATTTTTGTGTATTGTTGGTGTGTATTGTGTTTGATGATAATCATAATGTTATTGAATTTCAATAAACAAATCTTTTAAATGAATGTTTAAATCTCCAGAAAATTCACTAGTTTTAGAAGGCCTACCTATCTAAATAGGTGTCAGTTTTTACAATTGCCTGATTTGTAAACAGCATGTAGTATATCGAAATAAGATTATACAATTCACAAAAATAAATATCAACCTATCGGGGGGCCCACAGAGTAGGGGGGGCCCTTTCAGTGTTGATAAAATGGGTTCTGGTAAAAGCCAGAAAATGGCGCCATTAATTTGTACTGAACCAACCTTTAATTCGATGCAAGCAAAAATGATTCTGTATCTACACATCCCACAAATCAACATTCATTTATTTATTATTAATTTAGAAGGTATCTATCTTAAAAATTCGGTAGTTGTACAGATAACCAGAGAGAACATAGCTAAGTAGAAAGCGTGTACACAACCTGCAGTGATCGATATGTAGCAGCTTACTAGAAAAAGACAAACTGGGGAAATTATAACAACTCGGCTGCAGTAGACAAGTTGTAGAATAACAAACTTGCTGAAGAATAGAATTACACATTTACTCGCAGCTAATGTATTCTTTGATTTGAAATTAGGATAAATACAATAAAGGCAACTGTTAGTTTAAGTTATCCAAATAAATCCAACCATTAACACTATTAGCTATAGGTACATATTCCTTGTACTTTTCTTCTTCAAATGTATTATTATACATATTTGGGCTTTCTTGTTGATTCCAACCATACCAAAAAGAATTAGGTAGTGAGTAAACAATAGATTTTGAACAAACTACACAAATATTCCAAAACTAATAGACAACGAACATGTACTCATGTATTCATATATAATAAGAGTTTATTGTAGGGTAGCAGTGTTGTTGAAGCTTTTTAGGATACTTAACAAACTTGAATTTATTTGGAACAAAATCAAATTAGCAAAATTCCTTGTATGGACAGCCATACATCTAATATTTTGGATATTATTAAAAAATAATTTTATTGATGCCATTACATTCCATTGCTTACTCTGAAAAATATATATTTTTAGATTTTAAATAAATATATTTTTAAACTTCCATCAAGTTATCCTTTTTACAGCATAAATAATTCACAATGTATGCCGGTTTGGGGAAATACACAACACTTTTAACCCCTAAATTAATTTAATAATAAGACATTCTATCTTACTTCATGGGCGACCATTCATCCACTTTGGATTTGACAATGTTTCGTAATTGTCTCTTGCTTATTTGATTCTGTGTTATTGATGGTTCAACAACATCGTCCAAAACGTGCGGTTCATCCTCACCGTCCGCCTCCACTTTCTCCTTTCTCCGGATGTCAGTCAAAATTTCGGAATATAGCTTTCGTTTTAGTGACCTATCTCTTATATTTGGTGCACCAGAGCGTGACCAAAGATGTTCGGTCAGAGTATTGCCATGAACTACCAGTGTTTTGGGAGTTATGGGAACCTAGAGTTAATATTGAAATACTTATGTATAACCTCATCGTCATATAAGAAGGGTCAAAGTTGATTTTCAATAAGCTACTATTCCATAAAAACTTGAAAATCAATAGCACCACGTAAGTGCCATTATGTAAGAATCGGGTGGATTTCGGGACATCAAATAACCTTTTGACTAATTTTTCGATTTCAATTACATTTAAACTAATTTTAGGATGATAAATAAAAATCTGTCATTCAGATTTAATCTTGGCTGCTAGGAATCTGTATTTTCCCTTAATTATGGGCTAAACAGCAAGAGATTTTAATGAACTTGATACCTAAACTGATTTGGAGATGAAAAATAAAACTTATTAAACGTAGAGACATTTATAATGCATTTACCTTTTATTCGAGTCTAAATATTAACTTCTTTTTTATACCAAATTGTATAAGAATACCTACCCAAGCATCGGAAACAAGCATTTGATGGAATAGTAAAAATTAAATATCTATAGTCGGTAATCTACAAAAGCTTCTTTATTGTATTTAATGTAAAAATAGTTGAGCTTAGACTTCTTAAAAATTGCACGTGAGTTGGCGTAAGACCTATCTCAAAAATTGACTTTCTTGTAATGAGAAACAAGTAAATAAAATGTAGAATAAATCTTTACTGCAGAAAACAAAAAATAAAAAACAAAACCAGTCAAGCCTTCGACAGTATTAA
>JAUYWI010079819.1:0-13315 GCA_034780595.1 Parotoplana pacifica
TATGAAAATTAAAAATTGTCTCTTATGAAAGTAATTTCTCAAACAAAATAATGTATTATAGGATACTTAAAACAATCGTTTATATGCATTCTATGTAAAAATAACCTCAAAAAATTTTACACGCTTCGCTCGTGAGCGGTCCGGGGTGGGTGGTTTCCGTATTTTTGAAATAGACTCAAAATCATGCCTGTTTATAATAATCGTTTTTTATACGATTAAATCATGTACGACTTTTTACAATTAGGTTCCTTTATCAGATGGTCTCAACAACGAGTTGCATTTTTTATGATGGATTCCGTGATGGTGGTCTTCAACATTCTCTCTATCTAGATTCTAGTTCTCTCATAATCGTAATGAGGTGAACCCAGGATAGTAGTTCTCTCATAATCGTAGTGAGATGAACCCAGGATAGTAGTTTTCTCATAATCGTAGTGAGATGAACCCAGGATAGTAGTTCTCTCATAATCGTAGTGAGATGAACCCAGGATAGTAGTTCTCTCATAATCGTAGTGAGATGAACCCAGGATAGTATTTCTAATACAAGAAGTGTAAACCGAACGAAGGATATTGGTGTTAACACGCCCAGATTCTGGTGGCAAGTGCTTTGAGCGGCTTAAGTTTCTTGTTTGATTTAACATAGATGTTGTTAACATGATGACCGAAATTAAGCTCTCTGTTAAGGTGATGTCCAAGAAGGTGGCAGATTTGACAGTGTTGACTTTGTCTTGATCTATAAAAAGATTGATATCAGCATTTGCTTCTTTGCCCCATTGAGTTGTCTGCCTAGTTAGTACTGATCTCGTCTATAGCGTCTTGTATAATGGACGTGGCTGGCCTTTTGGAGTTTCTTGACTCTGCTGGAAACCATGACGTCATCGACGAAAAATAGCGATTACAGAGTGGAGGAATATCTGAGTTCTGTTCATGGATCCAGAGAATAAAAAGAATGGGAGATAAGCCACTGCTTCAGAGAGACTTTTTCTGAAAGTTCAGAGTTTGTAGAAGGTATGGTTGAATCTGACTTTAGCCGTGCGATTACAAAGGAAGACCCAGATCCAATCGGAGAAACACTGGGCATCAAGTTTATGGAGCTTAAGGATAAAAGCTTTTTTCCAGACGGTATCGAAAGCTCTAGCAAAGTATGACAAGAGTACGGTCTCCAACCATCTTGAGAGCCTGAATCATTTGGGCAACATGGTCAACGGTAGAAGGATACCGGGCTTGGAGACTTGTGAGTTTTGTACACTCGCTGAAAGGTCGGTTCCTGTTGAAGGTCCCAGGGGTTGTGAAGATTGTTTGGTCCAATTCAATTAATTGTTCTACGCACCACCCCGGGGAGGCGATCTTCTCTAGTTCATCTTTTCAACATCTCGCATGGGGGGGGGATAGGACAGATGTTTGCTTCTAGATTATGAAACCCGAATTTGTTTCTTGTTTAATGTGTCTCTGCTTCATTTTGCCAACAAACAATATGTTAAGTACTTCGTACAGACAGTTTGTTGGTATTAGCAGCTGTCTAAAACAATTAGGATTCATTCATCATGGCTTGATGCCTGCTTTTGGCTTTCTAAGAATGCATTTACAGAATAAAGGTATTTTATTTTCGATGACGTAGATTTGACGAACTGTGCGTAGTCTCCATAATATACCGTCTGTGTTAGTTTTGTACTTTCTGAGCGCTCTTTCAGTCACAATTTTGTGCGGTACCGGATGTTGGACCTGAAATTGCTATTCCAGACATGATAAATAGGCTTAAATTGATAATGCAAAAATACTGATTTAAAGCGACCAGAACAAAGATACTACAAATTAGAGAAGTTCCACTCTGAACAGTAACGAAACTGTATGGTATAGAATTTCGATTAGGCATTTGATGAATGTAGGAGTATGTATATCTAAAATAGGCATCAGATCAATCCTGTATCGAAAAGTAAAAACAGCAACTAACCTCTGTTACAAACAACATATTAAATCGACCTCGAGCAGGCGGGGGCGGATCTTGCTATTATCTTTCACTGTATAAATCAAAAGATATTGTGCTCAATGAAATCTCATCATGATATAATTGGATTTGTGTATTGTAAATATCATGAGATGTGATTTGTTTTTTATTACGAACGAAATCCAACAGCTACATTTAGTTTTTAGTTACCACTTGCCTCTGTAATTGGAGTATCAGCAGATGTCTTACACACTAATGTTATAAGACGTGTTTAACAGCCAGCAAATATGGAGTTTCCTATAGTTTTCTAGATAAATATTAGAAAATACACACTGCGAAGTTTGTTGGCCTATTATTTTCTATATTAACATTTTATTACTCAAAGTACACGTGCCAAGTAAAAAGTCACTGATTCTGGGCCACCTGGACCCAATCGACGTTTCTTAATTCAAGTTTAGTAGTAAGTGAATTCATTTAAAAACCACCAGAAATGATCTAGAAGAAACTAATAATAAACCATTTTAAATCATTTTCCAGTTATTTAATTGTGATGAAATGTACTTTATTTCCAATACCTGAAATTTGATTAAGATGGGAATTTTGGCTTGGACTTTATAGCCATTTCAGTGATTAATTAATATAATATTTTGGAAAAGTTTTATGTATTTCGTAGTTCCCAGTGAACCGACACTCTAAATTTGAAATCATTCGGACTAAGTTTAATTTTTTGCTCGGTCTCTTAAAAAAATAAAAATTGTTGATGAATTGTCTTTTCATAGAAAAAAGAAACCTACAGCTTGTTTCGACTCCGTAGTAACTGCTCTAATTATGTGCTAATTCTGATGTTTGTTACACAAATACAAATTTCGAAGAAAGTTATAGCTTGAAAACCGATGAATATCGAAGTCTTCTCTCAATCTCCATTATTTTACATTAGAAGGACCTCTATAGCCATAGAAATTATATCTACGATTTTTATGCACGAAATAGCCTGTATATTACTCTCTGGTACTTCCTATGTATCACATTTTAACCCATTTCAATGAGTAAAAAGATTACCAACGAAGGATTAAGCATGTTTGTACAATGAAACAGCAAATGTTTATTTTCGAATTTATTACTCATAACCCATGGACCCAGTTTCTAGACAAGTTACTTGTATGGTAGTTAAAGATTTGCATTATTGATGCAATAAATTGTGGTTAACCCGGTTTTGATATGGCAATATTATCACCATTGGACTCTAGACAGGTCGATAGCATCCATGCAATTGCAAACAGATAATTTTGAAATGTGATAGATGTATTTCATGTCCAGTATGCGTGACACTAATTGTTAAAGGAACTTGAGCTGGAATAATGTTTATGATTGTTGATTGTGTAATGCTACTATAAAACATTGGACGTTTTAGAAAAGAAAAATCTTTGAAAGAGATGAATTTAAATTTTTTTTATGATGCTGCTGTAGCCAAGTCATGTAGATCTCAGCGGAGCATTTCTTGCAAAGCATGACATAAGATGAATAAATTTGGAATTGAATTATGCTCGATTAAGTGATTTATTTTCTATTAAAAGTACTTTCGACAAACAATAAACGCAATTTTAATTAAAGACAATATATTTTTTTGTGTCTAGTCATTGAGACTTACCGTTTTAATTCTAGACAGCATTCTGGACGTTTATAGGGCAATATCCACCTAACTACATAATAAAAATGAAACTTCAAAGTTTTGAACATAAGGAATATGCATTGTTGGTTTAAATGTAATGATTCCATCATCACTAAAATTGGTTTTGATCTGCCATTTAATTCAACTAATGCATATTTTGCATTTTACATTTTGAATAATAACTAGATTATGGGAAGAGTGACGGTTGTGTACACATAAAACTGATTAAAACTCACCGCTGAGGGTTCTCAGTCCTGCACCATATTTCTTGTTATTGTTTTGCATTTTAATTTCTTTATATTATTGATTGTTTAATGGATTTTACTTTTTGGATTTCTGATGTACTAAATAGTACTTTCAATCGCCAAGCTTGACTGACCATCTTATCATGCTTCAGCTTACGTGTAGAACAAGATGCACATGATCTTTAAAAAAGTGTTATTTTTACACATCTTTTGGTTAGATTATATTCATTTCTATGGTGTTAGTACTGTCGAAGGCTTGCAAGAATTTAATTTAATTTTTTATGTTTTCTGCATTAAAGATTATAATCTACAAACATTGTCGTATCTTCTTATACACCATTTAGACGATACACTGGCAGTCTATTCTTAAATTAATTATGGTTTTTATTCATTATTTTGAGGTGTCACACTGCTGCTAGTGTGTGTATTTGTATTTTCAGGCGCTAACAGGTGATATTGACGGCGCATTGCGGTCGTTGCATAATTACCATCAGATCTGGAAGCAGTATGGGTTCACTCCGGAGTTCTACAGTGTCACCAAAGATGAACCAATGAACAGCCGTGAAGATTATCCTTTGCGACCTGGTGAGTTGGCAAGATTATCATCCTTTACAACCTGGTAAGTCGGGAAGGTTGTCCTTTCTGTCTTTAGTAAGTTGTATAGGTCACATCTTGATTTATTCCAAACTTTTTCTTATTTTACTCCAGAACTTATCGAGTCAATCATGTATCTTTACCGTGCCACCAAAGATCCAACACTACTGCAAATGGGGGTAGACATCTTGGAATCCATTGAGCGAGTAGCAAAGACTGAATGTGGTTATGCAACGGTATGTTCTCCATGTGCTCTTTTTTGTAGCTTATAGATTGTCAGAGAAAGTGATTAGCTTTTTAATTTGTTATTTCTATGACGTTATATTATCTAGTAATGGAGTAAAGAAAGCATTTTTCTTAAATTTAAAGAAAATCTATATATAGGTAATACAACACGAAATACATTATCGATCTTATGAATATTAAACTCTCAAAATACAACAGCCGATTTGTAACAAATTTGGAGCCACAATAATATTATTTAAAATGTTCTAGCGTTTGATTCCGAAGGTCACGTGATTCACATCTGAAAATATGAGTTTTGATCTAGAATTTAGGCGTTGTTTCGTACATATTATATTCCAAACATATCATTGCATTTAATACAGAGTTTTGAAAATCACGTTTTTATGCCTTAAGCCATTTTTCAAAATGTTTTTTTGCTATAATTTTTGTGTTTATGCCTTTCATTTAAGGTTTAAATTTCTTGAAAATTTAAAGAAAAAATGTGCCTAATTTTGGTTTAGTTTGAATATTAATTTATACACTCTCTACTTCCTCTACCTATTGTCAATGAAAGTTTATTTAGTAGTTCATGATTTGGGGATTTTTTTAAATTACTTCCTATTTGGCCTTTTTCTTGCTGGTTTTAGGTGAAGAATGTGGTGACACACACTCTGGAGAATCGAATGTAATCCTTCTTCCTCTCTGAGACCACCAAGTACCTCTATCTGTTGTTTGATCCCGACAGCTTTATCCACAATGCCAACGCCTCCTATCAAGTGGTATCCCCACTGTTCAAGGACAACCCATCAGAGCAGAGCTGTATAGTGGAGGCCGGAGGCTGGGTGTTCAACACCGAGGCACATCCGGTGGATCCAGGGGCACTGTATTGCTGCTCGACCCAGAGGAAGCAGGACATGGACCAGATGCCCCAGTGGCGGGATATGTCAGCCGGCATTTTGAGTGTTCTTAACGTGACGATGGCCCGGTAGTCGGGTGATCAGGATTCCAGTCAGAATACCTGGAAGGAGAAGTGGGATCGTATTGAGCACCTGAGGCATATCTGGAAGGACCAGGCCGATAGTCTCAAGATGTCTGAAGATCCACTGGAGCTCCAGGTTAAGGGGGAAGCACCCAATCCACTGTGGGAGCAGGACCAGGCATTGGTGTTTAACGTTGCCAATGACAGTACGCTTTTAACCTGTCCTGTTCAGCCTTTCCATAGACGATTTACGGTTTATGGTGAAGTTATCAATTCGAATTTGGACGGTCACTAATTTTATGGTTTTTAGCATTTTTGTTTTCGAATTAAGCATACTACTATAAATAGTAAACAAAGTATATTTGAGAATACTATCAATTTATTTTGCATTTTACATAATATTTTATAATTTATTTTTGAAATATTATTAGAAGATTATAATATTATTTACGTTGATTTGTATTAATTTATATTCTCTATTCTACTGAGATTTTATTAATTGGACCAACCTAATGAATGCACTTTTATACATATTATATAGAAAAAATGTTAGGTTTTCTCTTGCCTTATATTGCCAGATTGCTCAAGAACTATTCAATTTGGACATGAGTGACATAGCGATGTCAAACAAGTACATATACATACTAAAGTTTTAGACAATGAATCAGTTTTATGTTAATTTCTGTTTTATGAACAGTAGAGAATAAAGGGGAGTGAATATTGCCAACAAATAAAACAGTGTTTGCAAAATATTCGAGTAGTTACCTAAAAATACAGCACTTTGGAATAGTAATAATATTTTATTTATACATCCTCAACCACTGTCAATAAAACGGACACATTTTAATTTACTTTAGCACAGCGACTATTTGAGATGAATATGAAGCTAATTAAGCTGGGGTAATCGTTATCATTTACTTTTATTCAAGAAGATTTTCAGCTTTTGGTTTATAACTTTGAATGGAAAATTAATTTAGTTTCGATATGTATCTAGATGCTGAAATGATAAGTGACTTGTTTGTCTTCTATTTGACATACTGCACCCTATGTCAGACCTACCTGCATTTTTTGACATTTATATTGTTGACATTAATAGTTTTCAAAAGTAAGCAAAAATATCTCAGTTAAAAAACAAACAAATCTTTTGTAATACATCGTAGAAATCACTAATTATGTACAAATGTACATTTGTAGTTAGTCGTAATTCTTTCTGGCAAGACATATTGTGCTGTTTCTCAAACCTGCGTTCGGGAGTATACCGATTTGGAAGAAAGGCTTCTAGTTGTATGTAGTCTGTCGACATTACAAAGTTCAAATTACAGTTCGGTATCTTGTACATGAGTCTGGATATATTTTATTTTATTAAAGAAAAAACAAAATTGAACGACCAATCATAATTACCGCTAATAATTTCACATATCGGTGAGACAGAATCGTGCGAACATTTTATAGGTAGTGATGATTGGTCGAATGGTTCTCTCAGACTCTTTAGTTTTCTTGTACTCAGATATTATAAGAATTTTCTGCCATCTTATTTTAGTGCTCAAGCGACTTGATTTCGTTCGTTTTATAATTTGAGCTGACATACACCTTTTTGGTCTAATTTATTTTTTTATAAAGGACAAACCTTTCCGTTTTGTAAATACCTAATATAACTTATGATTTAGGAACCTATAATCAATCAGTATTGAACATTTTCTTCACCATTGGTTTGTGTATAGGTTTTGATTTAATTTTATTTTTTAGTATCCCTGTCGGCCATAAAAATACTCCTTGCTGGAAAACTATATTTTAAATTAATTTGTTTTTAAGTGTTACCCCTACGGGTGAACTAACGTAATTGTACGTTCTTGGTGTGCTTATCAAGATCCTAAAAAAACAACTTGTTCCTAAAGTTTTGTAATTTTACAATTCCTGTTTCACCAAAGCTGAGTGGTTGAGTGATGTAGAAAATGTTGGTTGATGCGGGCTATTTTTGAAGAGATGTCAATGTTTTTATAAAATAGATACCTATCTGTAATTTATTGTACGCAGTATTACATTTCTGTTTTTTTGTAAATATAGGTACATTTATTTCTTTTTTTCAATTGTTTATTGTTGTTAAACCGCGAGCGCCTTTTATCTTTCAACAAATTGCCTGAAGCCCAACTTGATACCCCCCACCCCTTAGAATATCATACTTCTCATAGACCGATCTAGATGAAATTTGGTACACCTTGGAAAGATTAATCGACAGCAGTTTTAAAACAATTTTAAATCGATATTGATTTGTAGGTGCGATGAGATGAAGTAAAGGTATCGACTGACTTTATGTGACGACGGGACAATAGTTGAATACCTGCAAAAAGTCTGGCCGAAAATGATTTGATTAGACACAGTGATCTACCGCGACAGCAACAGCCTTTGAAAATGACCTACAGGGTGGTCCAGAAATTAAGCCCTATTTTCTCCCCTTTGAGTAAATTTTTATGAACGTATATTAATTTTAAAATATCATATTCTATTAAATTCTGTAGTATATTTTGTGCCAGAATATCTATGTATTTTATTGATATTGATAATATTTTATTCTATGGTTAGCCATGTTTATTACATAATTAACATTATTGACAACTCTAAAAATGGCTCTTCGACAAAGGATCATTGCAGTTAAGTTTTATTATAAACTTAGTGAAAAGCAACCGAAACAAGTCGCTATCTATCAATACATTTTAATATCCATGAAGCCAAGGTCGAAATATCAAGCAGCTGGTTGATAAATTGAACAGACAGACTCTAGGCGATCTGGTGGACCCACCACCGTAGCAACAAATGTGAATCAATCGCTCCAAAAGTTTCCTTGTCGTCTATCTGGAGAATTAAACTTATCTAAAACAAGTGTATTACAAATACTCAAAAAGCTCAATATGGTACCATATCCCTCGGCTGATGGCGATCTAAACTCACCTTTTAAATAATTTACACAAAGGGGAAAAATCGGGCGTAATTTCTGGACCCCCTTGTATTTTGTTATTTGTATTAATGTTACTACTGTGTTCAAATTTGAATAAAATAGTCCAATGTTTGGTTTATATAAAATTATGTGTTTTTTAAATATATTGTATTTAGGGACTAGATGGCACTTCAACAACCAATGAAAAGTGAGCCTTTTTTAAACGATACAGTGGCAAGTCATACAAACTTGGAACGCAGGTCCAAAAATTAAAGTTTGTTTGATTGACTTCAATTTGGTGTGAAAATTTTGGACAGTAAAAGACATCCGATTCCAAATATCAAAAAGAATACCTCATCAGGGGCATACTATAAAAGGGGAGTGTCAACTCAAGGTTTTCTGTGCTCCTAACTTTTGAGCTGGTTTTAGGAACATTGATTTAAATTCATAAGAGAAAATAGATTGACCAGGAAAAATGACGTTTCAATCTATATTGATCTCATAAAACTGGTAAAAGAAAGCGATGGAAATTATATTTAGAACTTAACAATTTGTTTCATTGCAATATAATATTTTTTATGTAGAAAAAAACATCACTTTCTGGGTCAGCAGGTCACGTGACATTTTATTTGAACCATTCAAAGGGCCAAAAACATCCATTTTGAATGGACCAGAATTAAATAATAATAAAAATTTTATATTCAATGAATCAAAAAATATTTAGCTCCTTTCAATTAACTTATGACACTATAAGTTAGTTCTTTAAATTTTACCTTTCGTAGGTCCGACAAATTGTAGATTTTTTACATTTAGGTTATATCTCAAGAAATTATGATAGATATGAATGCCCTATTTTAGAATTATATCTATTGTTGCTGAGATAAGTACATACACTATTGAAAAATCTATTACATATCTCAGCAACTAAAATACAAATTACAACACTCTTTCATTTGAAAGATATTAACATAATAACGTATATGAAAAATCCATTTTTGCTCTTATTTATTAACTATAGGAAAGTTGGTGTACATATATGCAAAAAAAAACAAATATTTATGTGACATCTTTCAAAATTAAAAAAGCGATTTAAATCCACTTATTTGGAAAAAATCATTTTAACATGTTATCTTAATTTAAAGTTATTGTAATACATTCAAAATACATCTATCTAAAATAATACAGCTTTTCAAATTAAGCACTATAACAGTCGATACATTTTTACATTCGCTTGAACCATGTCTGGAAGCATTCTTCCCATTGTTTTGCTGAAATTGCGTTCAAAACAGTAAGGAGGCTTTAGCTGTTTTATCTAGATCACCAAAGATCTTTCCTTGAATACGTGCTTTGTCATAAGGAAACACAAAAAATCAAATGGTGCAAGATGGGGGCTGTAGGTTGGATGATTGAAGAGACATACACAGGGCTTGAGCCCTGTGTGCTGGAGAAGCATGCGATGAGGATGTAGATTTTGGGCAGAATAGATAACAAGTGGCAGGCACGCAGTTGTGTACCAATATGAAGTGACAAAACCTTGCACTTCCACTGGGAATTGAAGCTAAATGGCCATTGAAAGAAACAAATATAGCCACCATCTTGGCTGCTCTTCCACTTCTCATGAACTTTAAAGGAGTAGGTTCTTCTAGGGTTGCTTAGTTTCAGGGTCATACAGATATAACTCATTCTAATTCCAAGGACTTTTTGACTACCCTGTATAATCAAGTTTCATCTCCAGCTACAATTCCTTGGAATGACGATTGTTAACATTGTGAAATCGAGCCAGAGTCGTTTTAGACCACTGCACTCTCACCTGCTAGTGTTATTCAGAAACCATCTTGCTGAAACTGTTGTAAATTATTTCGTATACACTTATGTTATCTGACTATCTTCATTCACTAATTTGCTGACACTTTCTTCAATATCGCCACTTGTGGCATATGCTGGTTCCTGGACGGTTTTCATCACAGAATCCTTCCTCTATGGTTTTCATCTTCTAGGGACCCCCGACCTTGGTGAAATTCAGTAAACCAATTGTAAACACATGCCCTTGATGGAGACAGATCAGGAAAAGAACTTGCAATCGTTGTGAACTTTCCTGGAGTGATAAAATACTTTTAAAGTCATAAAATATCATAGCCCTAAAATGTTCGTTTGTTAACTCCATGCTGTCTAATATGTATATTTATTATATGTACAAAAATAATTTCATAGATTTCAAATTTTATAAGATCTATGTCATATAGACAATTGATTTTTTTGCATAGACATTAATCTTCCTTAATTAACAGATATGAGCAAAAATATATATTCCCATTACTTTTTCCTACCTAGTCCAAGAACTTATTGACCGGCCCTCTTTCATAATTGCTGAAATATAAACCTAAACGTGAAAAACCAATAATTGTCTGTTATCCGTGAAATTAAAGAAAACCTAATTTAGCGTCATAAGTTAATTGAAAGGAGCTAAATAGTTTTTGAATCATTTAATCGCAAAAGTTCTTATTGTAGTTCAGTTGTTAGTCCACTCAAAATTGATGTTTTGGGCACGTTTAGCTAGGCCAAACCAAAGGTTACGTGACTTATGATCTTGACATTTTAAAAATATCTTTTATAAGTTCAAATTAATGTTCCACATTTCAAAGCAATTGTTCAGTAGTTTCAGAGTTATGACAAATTGGCCTTTAGAAACCAGCAAAAGAAAGGTATCAAGTTGACAGTTATAGTATGGCCCAGGACCGCCAATTATCAAAACCTTTGGTATCAAAATGACATAATACAAGTTTACATTACAACACAAAGGTGAGGAGATTGAAGAAAGGTACGATCAGATAGAAGATCTTATGCGTGATAGCAAAGGATATGATAACTTAATTCTAATGGGAGACTGGAATGAAGTTGTTGGAGAAAGATGAGACGGTAAAGAAATTGTAGACTTTGGATTGGGTACAAAAAACACAAGAGGACAACGATTCGTGGATTTTTTCAAACAATATTATTAATTAGTATTGACAAATACAATAAGAGCCTGGAGACATTTCTCGATATCAAATTGGCTATATTGCAGTCCGTCAAAGATACAGAAATAGCATAAAAAATCATACAGCTATCCTGAAGCTGACATCAACACTGATCACAACTTAATAATGATGTAAATAAATTTGGAGTTCCAGAAATAAAACCGAGAAAACTACGGAAAATGCATATATTGAAAATTTAAAGAACAATATTATCAGTGAACAATTTACCTCTCAAGGAGACGAACATCTGACAGAAGAAAGCAAGATAACCTGAACGACAAATGGAATGCAATGAAACAAACGATATTAAAAATAAAAACAGTCATTTGATACAAAAAGAAGATACACACGAATAAACCATTTATAACGGATGGGATGATTGGTAAACTAGAGAAGACTAAATAATAACTGAGAAGAGAAACATATGAAGCAGAAGCATCGATGATTGGTGGCGAAAAACATGCCAGGACATTCATTAAAGGAAGAATGCACAGAATTTAAAATTCCATTAGATAAAGAATACATTATTCAAAATAAGGAAGGAAAGTTACTCACTAATGAAACTGAATTTAGAAATCGATTGAAAAAATATATTGAAAATCTTTACAACAAGACAGGAGAAAATTTGGCAGATAAAATCCCACATAATAACAAAAATAATTTTAAAAAATTCATGCCTAAACCTCTAAATAATCCTATCTCCTTACCAAAAATAAATCTTCTGAAGAGATAGAACCAATTAATAACTCATTTGAAAACAAAACTTCATCAGGACATGGTAGTATCCTCAAAACTTGTAAAAGAAATTGGCTCTGATTTGAAACAAGCACTTTCCAAATTAATCAATTACTCAATTACAGAAAATAAATATACAGATATCTTGAAAATTGCAAAAGTAATCCTTATATACAAAATTGGGAACGAGAACAGTTCAAACAACTATAGATCTATATCACTTTTATCAATCTTAAACAAGGGTTTTGAAAAAATTATATATAATAAACTCATATCCCATATTGAAACTAACAACAGTTTGTATCATAAACTATTTGGAGTTAGAAAGTATCACAGCACTGTAGATGCACTCATAGGGTACCATGACCATATAGGTACATAGTTGACCAACTAAGCAAAAAAGAAAAGTCTTGGGTATCTTTATAGATCTGAAAAAAACATTTGACAGTCTAGACATACATCCTAACAGACAAATTAAGTTTCTATGGTGAATGACCCTCTTAAAAACCTAATAGAAAGTTTAATAAAAATCAGAAAAATATTTACATCTATCAACAACATAAACTCAAAATGTGGGGTACCTCAAGGTAGTGTTTTGCGACCGATCATCTCGTATAAACGATATCAAAATCTTAGTAGCCAAAATGAGAAATTTTACCTGAAAGCAAAAGTCTAAATCTAAAATAAACTATGCCATAGAGATCTATGGAAGAATAAATAATTAGTACAAACAACTTTAAAAAAATTGAAGATCACACAAAACTACGCCTGCTATTACTTATACATAGAAACCTATAAATATGTATATGCCTCATCTACAACCACCTTCAATAAGAAACTTAGGGGTAAGTGGGGTAATGACAATCGCCTAAGTAATTTATACAATAAAAATCTTACGTTTAATATACAGGGTAGTCAAAAAGTCCTTGGAATTAGAATGAGTTATATTATATTACAATTTATAAATTATAGATTAA
>JAUYWI010079830.1:0-13314 GCA_034780595.1 Parotoplana pacifica
GAGAAGGATGGAGAAAGGGGATGCCATAGAAATGAACCTGCCTAATAACTGATTCGTCAGAGCACACTATAGATAGAAATTCTACATTTTTGTTTGTTCTTTTAGCTGATTTTTGCTTCAGAAAGAATCAAGTGCTTGTTTTAAGAATGTAACATTGGACATGCCTTTTTAGAACACAAATCTATATATAGTGCATACAAAATATATTAAAACACAAATGTTACATTCATTGGAATTATTATTAGTTAATCACACATGTTTTTAAAAGATTAAAATATTACTTTAGATGACTTTACCCACTGCTGAACGTCAAGATGATGCTAGCTAGATACAACACAAATGGAGAAAGACAAAAACAGAATTACATTAACGTACATTGAACAAAACATCATTATGATGAAAACAAAAGTATATGGAAGACAACGTCAAGTAACCATTTATTCGGTACGAGACCAGGTCGTTACTTGGTGGACAGGGTTCCGAAAGTGCTCAGGGACTAGACAACCCACCTCCCACCCACCCGTCTTAGCCCAAAGATATTGAAAAGAGGTTGTCATTTGCGGTCCTCGTGGTGACCGTTGGGTACACACGTGGCTTCTGAAATTCACACACTTTCTCGGGCCACAGCTGTGATCTGTCGCCAGAGGTGACCCTTAATGGCATATATCCGCATGCCAGTAATACAACAACAAGAACTATTTATCCAATTGTCATTTAACTACATGAAAATGAGCAATACCTGACTAACAGTATACTAAATGGTGGGTATTTACAATTGGTTCCAAAGAAATGTTTAGATCCACTGTCTTCTAATTTCATAGGTACTCCCAATAATACTTACGGAGGGTCTTTCGTTCTTCAAAAGAAAGTCGTTTAATTCCCTCGTTAGCTATGATACCAAACACTGAAAACAGCAATGCATGCAATGAGTATTAAAATTTAAATTAGACATTTATTAATACTCATGTCTATTTACGATATACACTTCAAAAACTTATATTTCCTTATAATACAAGGGTATAGAAAAGTATGGAACACCCATTATTTCCAACATTACTTCTAAATGAGAAAAATTATATCCAGTATCTATATCCAAATGAATAAATAGATATATGATAAAACTATATGCAATTCTATACATAGTAATGCTCGCATGTTCAAATTAATGGTAATTGTTTTATTTTCTGGATGGAACAACTTGAGACCTAATGTATAGTTATCATAAAAAAACAACTCACATTGGTCAAATAAAAATATTAATTTATTAGATTATTTATGTATTTATATTTTTTAGGCAGCCAAAGAAGACTCATCGTCTGTCAAGAAATCCGTTTCTTCGTCGTCACTATCATCAATACCACAGAAACAAAAGAAGTACAGTTTGATTGACTTTGACCAACTGACCCACAAGAAACCAACCGTGGTCCATCAACCTTCACAAAGACGCAGCAAGGAGGTACAACAGACCCCACTATCTAACACCAAATCAGAGACCAAAGTTGAGGAGAAACAGACACCAGTTCTGACATCAGAAGAAACCCTGAAAAAAGAAACTTCTGATAACCCAGAGAAATCATCTAAACTTCCCGACAAAGAAGAAAAGGTGAAGGAGAAACGATCGTCCGTTGACACCACACAGTCGATTGATGTTTCCTCCCCATTGACAGTGAAGACAGAGTCTGAAGAGGTTCCAACAGCTGCTCCGGTAAAGAAGGCCACAGCAATTTCCAAATCGTTGAAACTGAAGAAGATGAAAATGGCGAAAACTAGATCAGCTTCAACTTCTCCAAAGAAAATGGTGACTTCTGAAGTTGTGAAGGATGGTAGTGCCAAAGAAGGACAGAGTGTTTATGACTTCAAAGAGGATACGCCTATTGCCCCTCAAAAGGAGAAACTGGAGTCCACACGACGGAAGTCAATTGACTATGAGAAGCCCAAGAACCGGTGGATGCGAGAAGAGCAAATTCGACGCTACCAGGAAGAAAGGCCAAAGAGTTTGAAGAATTTACCCCAAGATCGTCTTTCATCAGCCAACAATAAAAGTGGCCGAGAGGACCGTCCATCGAGACGTTGTGCTTCTGGGGCTAATTACACTTCGTCATCGACAACTCCAAAAGAGGAGACAAAAATTTCGAGTAGAGTGTCCAGCCTTAAGATAAAAATCAATAGAAACCCAGAAATATCGGGTGGCTCATCATCTTATAAAGTGCAGCTGTTGAAGAAGGATACTGATGCGGCGCAACAATCGACCAGCAAATCAGACAATACTTCGTCACAACCTGTCAGTCCTGTAGTCGGAGGAATCCACCAAGGAGCTGTGCAATGGAATCCCCCCGCCACCTGTCAGCAGGAGGGCCACAACCTGCCAGGCCACCAGTAAATCCTCGCGACCACTCGGCGAGGTTCCAGTTGGTGTTGAAACCATGAAGAGTGTGCCGGTGTGTCGAACTTCGCGTGGAGTCTCGTACCGTGTGCATGATGTAGTCTGGGCCAAGATCACTGGTTGGCCCTTCTGGCCTTCTAAAGTGCTCAGTATCGCGCACGACGAGACCAAGGCTGGCGTTGCTGCCTCTCCCTACACGGCCTGTGTATCGTGGTTCGCATGGGACCAGATCTCCTACATTAGTTGTGACAAGCTTTTCCATTTCCAGGAGCATTACAACTCCAAATTTATCAAGAAGAAGCGTGGTGCCTACAAACTGGCCGTTGATCAGGCCTGGATTGAGTCCCAGGCGCGTCGTATGTTGGAGCATACTGGAGACGGGACTGATCCCTCCCAGGCACCACTTTCCAATGATGATGACACAGCCAGCTGTAGTCCCCAAACGGATTCAAGTCTGGCACATCCCGTTATCACACAGGCTGCTCGTGATGCTAGAGCAGTGAGTGACGTCACACAGGACGAGCCGCTCACGTCATCATCACTGTCGATGGCTGTGTGTGGTGCTGAGGTGACACGGCAGCGCTCGGAGGAAGTTAGTGGTTCGCCTTCCGAGGTGCTAAATGATCCTATGTTGGGCGGCCATCCAATGGAGTCTATGTGTCCCGCCGATCTTCCTGATCTTGGTCCCCATGTTATCGACCCTAATGACGTATCACAAATCCCAACATTTTCTGATGATGATGATGACGACGATGACGACGTAGACACTCGTTTGGGCACGGCGAGCAGTCTGATTATTGACTCAGAAGATGGTTTCTCATCGGAGTTTCATCGTCATACTAGCTAGCTCGACGGATCTCTCTCGTCATCATACACCTGTACGTTATAATTCATCGTTAGCTGTGAGTGATTATTTAACCTGCTTGATTTTTCTGCCCCCTATAATATTTTGGTTGGGTTTCATAAAGTGGTGAGCACTTAATAGATTTCTCTATTATTCTCTTTTTTATGCTGTATACCTCTGGACTTGCTTAAAATGCTTTATAAGACCCGACCTTTCAAGTTTGTTACAAATATTTCGTCAACTCTTTGATTTTTAAAATAATAATCTACGCTTTATTTATTGGTATTTAATAAACTGTGAATAGTGCATGTCAGGCGTATACTCTCTTGTGACTTTTAACGTAGATTATTACAGTCTGTTTTTATCACAATACCCGCCCTAACATTGATGGTCTTTAGAGATTTGGCAATTTACAATCTTCAATTAAATACACTGATAGTCTAATATGTGAGATCAGTGAGGATGCTTCTTCTATATAAATATTGACACTAGCCATAATCAATAAATTAATATAATGTACTTCGATGGCAATTTCACGAAATACTACTTTTCAGTATGATATATGTACATGTTTTCCAGATTCCTATTTCGACAGCTAAATTTCTATTACAGAGAGTAGATTTCGCAAATGCTGGTGTTCAACCTGGAAAAGCGTTTAGTAATATACGCCATTTAGGTTTGAATACAGAGTTTCTTTGTTTTGATAACGACATTAACTAAAGTGATATAAAAAGAAACAATAAAACAATTAAAAGCGATTAAGATAAAAATATAATTATCCAAGATGTATACTATTTATTGTTTACATAATAAATATCTATATGAAAGTGTAGAGGCATGTTGCGAATCCTGTTTAGATCTTCCATGATAGGTATTTAATTAATATCAAAACTTATCATTATAAATGTATAAATAAGAAACAGATGTTAAACAAAGTACCAAATAAGATACAAAAAAACAATCAATTCTTTCATATTTTATTAATAAATATATTTAATACAAATTAAAAAATTCGCAAAGTCGCTACAACAACCAAAAAATCACAGCACTGGCAACACTGGATCTATAACCAGATATTACATTGAATCAACTGATGTATAGACAAGTATACTTGCATTTAGAAAGTCCATAAAAATCTGATTTTAGCTTCATTTTCGATCATCTCACAAGGTACACACTAGGGTTTATAAAGGATTTGCATATTTGAAAACATATCACAAATTTGGATAATATAAGGAAATGATTATAACATATACAGCAAATGTTGATAGTTTGTTTGGAAGAACTGAACTCACCAATCTTTATCAAGGCCTAGTGTCTTCTACTTGGATATTATAAAGCTCACTAAAACCCCAGAACTACATGTAATATCAAATTAAAATATATTAACTGAATTCAAACCAATGAAATTTCAGAAAAATATCATAAAACGAAAAGAACAGAATGACTTTCAATACATTTATTAATAAATATTATAAACACGCATAAAAAAGTTAAGGAAAAATCATTTTACTAAGTGTCGTATAATTGACAACAATTCGTGAAAGTAATAACTTACAATTTACTGATACATTACATATAATGAGCTCAACATCAGCTTACAAAATGGATAGAGATACGACAGTGTTAAATTAAAGAGGTTAATAATCATGCTCACCTTTGAAGGCCATGTTATCCCGTAGTCAGGGTTGGCCTAATACCATTTCGCCACTTGACTCTGTCCATCCTTGGTTTGGAGTCCTCTTGGATTTGTTTCAGCCATGTTTTTCTTGGTCGTCCTCTACTTCTCTTTCCTGGTGTCTCCCTGCTGATTATCCTCTTGAGGTTGTGGCTATCTTCTCTCCTTGCAATATGCCCAAACCAACCACCTGGCAATATTTTCTCATACGACGGTTCGTGAAATTGCCATCGACTTATTTTCTAGGTATGTTTTACTTCTGTATGGGAGGATGGATAAAAGTTTTCTAGTGCGTTGCATAAAACCGATTTTAGTCTTAAATCAGTTCTAAATACGATAAAATTGATTCTAAACTTTATTTTGTGTTGCATAAAAAATCAAATAGAATTTATTTTACGTAATAGAATTGAATTTTATTATATAATAGGTAGATACTTATGTATTTTAGCACGTTAATAAAAAAAACATGGCACATACATATTTTGTGTTGCATAAAAAATCAAATAGAATTTATTTTACGTAATAGAATTGATTTTTATTATATAATAGGTAGATACTTATGTATTTTAGCACGTTAATCGAAAAAAAACATGGCACATGACATAATTAATCTATTGAACAATAGGATAAATACATATTAGAAACTAACGTGTATTTTGCGACAGAACTAATCCTCCCTATTTAAATGATGAACAACTTTATGCTCGCTATAGATTTGATCATGCCTCTATTTTTAACCTTGTTGACTTAATAGGAAATGACAAGAAGAAATTATGCTTTGCCAGCAACACTCCAAATATTGGAAACTTAAAAATTTTAAGCAACTAGCAGTATTCAGCATGTTTTAGGTGATGGATTTGTATTTGACAAATCGACAGTGAGTAGATGCATTCATAGGATTACCACACAATTACTTAACCATCATGAAGAACTTATTAATTTTTTTAATGATAAAGCTTTTTTACAAGAAATAAAACTTTTTGACATATCTGCCTTTCCCTCAGTTATTGGCGCGATAGACTGTTCAAATGTCCAAATTATTGAGGACATGAATAGAAAAAACATACTATTATAGGAAAGGAATTTATTCAATCAACGTGCAAACAATATGTTCTTCAAATTATATATTTAAAAATATCGTTACTCGATGGTCTGCTAGAAATTCAGCCATATGATCAGCTAGAAAAACGAAAATATCTGGCAACCTGTTTGGAGATAGTGGTACTAATTTTAGCTTAGAATTAGTTTTAAAATTAAAATTAGTTCTAGTTTATGCAACTCACTGTTAGCATTTAGTTGTCAGGAATACCGTTTTGGCCATTTATGTAGATTTTTTAGCTTAAAACTTCTGATGCTGTGTATATTTACCGAGAATGAGTGTGATATAAATTAAAAAGTACTGCTTAAATCTATTATGAAATACAACAGATTGATGTAGACAATTTAATCCATCTTCGTATCAATTAGTACACTGCAGTGGTATAAACAATTTGAAACTGTTATGCTCACTCTATTAGATGTGTAGCAATTTGTGATTTGGATATCATTATTTTTTTTGTTTCCGATTATAGCTCCATCTTCCCTACAATAATACATGTATTTACTTATGGTGTACATAATTATGTTAATAGTGTACCATGGAAACCATAACTGATAAGAGTATTTCTATTGTTTTTTGCACTATCAGTATAGATAGCTACTAAAAAGCTCATTTCATTATCATAGCCAGAGACGAAAGATATATGTATAGAAAATTGATTCAAGGTTAACTTGCATCTCTTAAATCATAGAATTTTATACTCTGTAACTAAACTCTTATTTGGATATTTACTGGAAATTCTTTCTCTATGGTTAACCCATTTACTATAAGATGACTTTTTTTATACCATTCATTTTGTTACTAGATTCCAGAGCAGTCCATGTAAATGTATCTACCAACCACTGGCTAAAATGGTTATCTGGAATTTTCTATTATCTTTGACAATTATTTTTGTATGAGTCTTTTGTTTGGTTTGCTTATTTTATAGAATTTGCCAGTCATATTTGATAGGGCTATAATTAGGTCTATATGAAGATAGACACTAAGGAGATGGCAATGGACATCACAATTAATAATTTTCTAAAGGCTAGTATAATGACTTTCTAGAGAGAAATATGATCGCTGTTGAATTAGACGCTTTGAAACGTTACAAAATTTGGCTTTAGTTTAAAGAAAAATATATTTTGCCATAGTGTAATTTTCTCTTTTTTTTAATCAATTTCTTAATTCAAAAGAGTTCTAAATATAAATTTTTGATTGTATAGTATGGTAGGTATTGACTGCTCTATTTTGAATATTTAAAATTAAATAATTTGATCATTGTAAGTATCTATAAAATCTAATACTAGTAATATTATACACTTCACTATATTTACATAATAAATGGATGGATTACGACTAGTCCATCTTTAATAAGTCCACTAATTCTAATTGGATTTCAACCAAATTTAGCATACTTTCTATTTATTCGATTTGTCTATTCAACCACGAGAAATCTGTACACGTAAATTGTGCTGTTATTAAAAAGGAAATCCCGTGATTTTCATATTTCTGGTAGAACCTAAGAAATCAACTGCTGATCATTGATGAAATGAGCAGTATGTAGTTACTTATTAATTGTTTGCTTAAGAAATATCCATAGAATACTTTTTAACTCAATCATTTCCATTTTTGTGGTTGACATTCGAAATCTGTGTCAACTCAGAAATTCATTGATTATAGAAATATTTGAGTCTATAAAAATTATCGATAAATATTCTATTTCATTTGTTTGTAAATATGTATGTATTTTTAATGAAACTTTTTATCTATTGTTTAGTTGTATTTAGCTCTTCATATTACATCATACTAATTATGTAAGTAATCATAGAATATAATAGTTTTTAAGTACTAGATGTACCTACATAATATTATGTTTCATTATTCTATTCTTATTATTTATTTGAATCAATAATTATGTTATTTTGCTGGTGTGTGATAGTTCCCTCTGTATTTTGTTTACACAGCTACTCATAGTGACAGACCAAGGAAGTAACAAAGTTGGTTTGAGTAGTTTGATGACCACGCTAGGCACTAACATTCAGACATATCCGGTGATTAGTTGTCTTGAGGTTGTAAAAAGCTAGATAGGTACGGTACACATTACATTGTTAGATTGTTTAAATTAATTGTTAGTAATTTGTGTCAGATTTTGGCCAGGGATGAAGATAGCCTACCCCTGTCATGCTATCTTTAGTTTTTTATAAAATAAATTTCTCTGAAGATGAATGGAAGTCACCAGGTGTGCAGAAAAATTATAAAGATTACAAAAACCCCTTGGAATTAGATCTTTGATTTTTGTATTAATTTTGAAGTATTTAAATATTTTGAGGATGGTAAATCCGTTCCGGGTTAAATTGCCCATGTATTTCTTTTTTTCGATCAACCTTTCCAATGTTATGTGACCAATGATCCGAGAGCTACGAGTTTAATATACTCTGTTCCCAAAAGTTTGTTGGTTTTATGTAGCACACCTCGAGACGCACAAAATGGCAAGTCGCGTATCGCAATTGGTTGCTATGCACTCCCTTGTGATGCCGAGGGTTTAACGTGATTGGCCAATAGAGTAGGAAAATAAGAGTTTCCACATTCACTGAAAACACTGGCATTATAAGGAAAGTTTTTGTTATGAATTACATCCATTTTAGCTGGCATGTTAAACGGGTAATTGAATTTCTATGTTTGTTTGTCATATGCAATAGGTGATTTCAAAGTTTGACTTTAAAAGTCAAACATAGCGGTACAAAAAGGTACATGGTTACATCCAAACATACTGCATTTAACCCTTCGTGGTCACAGAGGGGATTAGCCCCTGACGAAAATCAGTAAATGCTGGAAAACTCTAACCAATTGAACTGAAATTTGGTATCAGTGTATTACATTCTCTTTTGGGTTTTTGATGTAAATATTTTTGACCTCTGACCCCCAAGGTCAACTGACTGCTTTTACAAAAAAATCTATTCTGAAGTCAATTAATGTTGATGAACTTGATGAATATTGGGCAGATATATACCATATATCCCGGTTTTTGAAAATATTGATTTGTGACCATAGGGTGCAACCTAAGAGTGAAACCTTAAAAAATTATGATTTTTTGCTGCCCAGATTAACTATTTCTCAAAATCCTATAAATATACATATTTAGATAGGATGTTCTCATAAATTGAGAATAATTTATTGGAATATCTTCAAATTTGGCATGCATACTTATTTGATACTTTATTAGTATTCCAAGTGAAAATATCCTAACTTTACCGAAAGTCTGGGCTTAAAAAATGTCAAAGTGAATTTAAAAAAATCTATTTTAGTAACTGAGCTCAATCAAAAACCACTGAAAATCATATAGAAATGTATTATAAGCTATTATAATCTGTTTTGGATGATTAACTTGACTTAAAAAACAGTTTATTAAAAAATACTATTTTGCGAACCTGCTATGAACTGCTGGCTCTATAAAAATGAACCATCTAAAAACTTATACATTGTTTTAGATACCTTCTGAATGTTAAATTTCAGATTTCAGCAAAATAGGATGTTTCTTTTGGATTTTAGGGCCACTTTAGTGATTTTATTCCAAAATATCTATTTTTGTACAATAAATCAATATCTTTCTTTTCTGGATTTGCCTTACTTAACACTAAATTTTAATTCAAATTTCATATTTTGGACCTGATGACGTCATCAGCCCCTAGCTCGTTTCCCATATTGATATTTTTAATTGTTGAATCTGTGTACCAAATTTCAGCCCAATCTATACATTGAAGTGCGAAATCCTAAGGGGGGTAATATCTCCCACAGTGACCACGAGGTATATTTTTTAGGTGTAACAACGAGAGGTTAAGCTTTAAGCTAAACACTCATTGTGACCTTTGTATCAAAAAGTATGACCAATGGTTGATTTCAAAATTTGCCTCAAACATTTTTGAAATTACCTAATGCCAACTGGCCATAATTAAACGTTCATTGTCTTGAAAGGAATACGTGTGGAAACTAAGATTAGTTTTGCGTACATGTATGATGTCTAGAGATATATGATAATGATGTATTAAGTATACATAGTTTCAGTTTGCTTATATAAATGCCTTAAACTAAAAGTCCATACTTGTACATATATAACAGCAGAACTATTTGTTTTACATTTGGAATGATTGCCTGATGACGTCATCATATTGTGATGTCGTTATATTGTGCTGACCATTTTTGTACACAGGGCATTGTGTTTTAAGGGGCATGCTTACTAGTGCTAGGCATGTCTCTGGGTAATAATTACTTGGCAGAACAATTTATGAGGCTCACAGAAGTTCTGTTTTATTCTAGAGAAATTTTCTAGGTACTGATGTACTCAAAAAACAAGTTTTAAATCTACTGAAAAGCCTTTATTGGATTGTTAGGAGCAACAGATGACGTCATCTAGTCCGATTGATTTTAGATTTGGTGCTTAGATAGGTGCTTAGAGAACTCAACTCTGAAACTTTAGTATCGGTTTTATGGGCTATTTGGTATTGAAAATGAATAAAATTTGATTTGTAATATTTATTTTGAAAAAGCTTTCAAAAAGGTATGTTCTTGTACTATGTACCGTTTGAAGTCAGTCGGACAGATTTTTTTGATCTGATGATGTTACTGTCGTTTTTAGTGAATCTTCTAGAAGTTCTATTAATAAATGGGCAACAAAGAAATCATTTATTTTAGGTATATGATATTCCAGAAGAATTTTAATTTGAAATTATCATTTGAAAAATAACGCAATTTTGTTTTAATTGAACCCTCTATTTATGTTCCGAATTGAATACCTAGCTTAAGGATCAGTTATTTTTTCGATGTAGTTTGAAACTCCGGCCTCATGTCTTGTGCTGTTATAATGATGTAGTATATTTCTGTTATAATTAATTAAGCTTTATTTATTTAAATTTCTATAAACGTTATTATTCATCTATGCGCATATTACATATGTACATGAAAAAACATGATTTTCTGTACCTATTCTGGTCGTTTTGGGTGTATTTGACCCATTCTTTTTCATTATTTGGGTTTCAATAAAAGTGATATATGTAAATACTTTTTTATTTTGGGTAGCTACACCACCGATACTATATGTAGTTTATACATATCACAACCTAGCAAAATTTTTATCTTTGGTCGACCCCCCTTCCCCCAAAGCCACAATATGATGGCCCTAAAAAAATGGGGTCACCATCAAGGCAGTTAAGAACTGGTTTTTAAGTCCAGATACAAACACGAAGATCCACAGGGTTTAATATTATAGAACGAAATCTTTACAAAAGTGGCAGAAATGGAAAAACTACAAGGAACACAAGTAGTTAGATCACAATGAAAAGAACCAAGGCTCCAAGCAAAAGTCTAGCAGAACTACATAGTATGTACGTTGCTGAAGAATTAGTAAATGAGAAAACAATGAACATCCCCATCTATAAACAAAATACACTTATAACACTTAAAGCACATTGTAAATATAAGTTGCTGATTTTTTTAAATTTGCCAATACCCTACTCGTAATACTTGATGGATAAGGATATGAGTAAATGTCACCAATGAATTGTACATAACCAGACAATAAGTCATCATCAACATTCGTAATAAGAATAGGGACATGTTTGGAGTTTTTTTTATAAAGATTTCACAATTATTTAGATAAACAGAAAATAACAATTTTGAAATGGATGAACTACGGTAAATACTACGTATATCTATTTCACTTTTAACACGCTGTTTTAACATATTCAAATAATTTTCAAATATGAAAGCCGAAAAAGAGTCCAAGTTGATCAACAAAATCATGTAAATGTAATAAGCAATTGAAGACATGTTACACTCAATAAAAATAAAACATGTAGTTTATCAAACGTGCTAAGCGCTTTTGTTAGTACAACATATAAAGTGAATAATTACATTATCATAAAGATTTTCAAGCTGGAGCAAAAAAGTAAATATAAAATTGAACATTTTTACATACCAATGTTTACAATAGGGACTGTAGAATACATATACAAAAAATATGGCAAAATTGTCATCTAAAAACTAAAGGACCATGCACAACGGCAGCTATTATTTTTGTCGGTTTACAAGAGTAAAAATGCCCACTTAATTTGCCGCCAGAAATTTACTTGTTAACTCTTGCCATGCGCTTCACAAATATTTTCTTTATTTCTCATTAGCTTGGTATAAAACACAAGCAACCGTGTTACCACAGCATTATGAACATTATTTCTAGACAACATAGACTGCACTGCACTTTATGTATGTAGGTATCTAATACACGGTATATTAGCTTGTCTATGTAAAAATCAGATGCACTGGTACGGTGGATAATAATAAAAATAAAAATGTTCTACGAAATATAGGGGGTTTAAAAAAATGTCGTTTTTATTAAAACAGTTGGTATATATTCAATTATCAAACAGATTGATAGGCAATCCTATATAAATATGTTACATAAATTAACAAATAGTGCAATAGTGTAGAGGTTCAAATAAGGTATTCCCCAGTGTTAATAATCTTGAAGATTCTCTCGAAGCCAAGTGAACTCTGTTCAATTTGAACCGACTGAATTGATCAAGGTAATCACCCAAGAAATTTACAACACACTGTCGATCTGTGAATTCAATGTTTGCTCGATGTACCTCCATATTACGGAAAATAAAATGATCGCACAGATTCATATCTGGCGAATACGGAGGTTGGACAATTCTGCCGATGTTGTCTAATCAGTGTTGCCACTCGTCCGGATTTTATCCGGACGTCCGGATTTAAGGCTCAAAAATTGAAATCTTGAGATAGAGCAAAATGTGATAAAATATTGATGGGTAAGGGGGGGGGGTATTATATTTACTCATGTATTTTATTTGTTTATTTATTTATTTTAGATAATTAAATTGCGTATTTTTTTTAAATTTTGGTTTTCGGATTCTTTACCCTCATTGTAATTCCTGTCTGATATAGTACTAATTACAAATACAGTCTACTTTGGCTAATCGGAATCCAGCTAATCAAAACAGAACACAAAATGAATCCCTATTTTTTTCTCCTATAACTACAGGGTGTCCGCGGCCGGGTATTAACCGGGATTTTGTTAAAAAAACGGAAAACCGGGAATCATACAAAAACCGAGAAAATCGTGAAAAAAACGGGAAAACGATATCTTGTATTAATAAGCTTTTTGTTAAAGACGATGTCTTGAAGTCAGAATTTATTTGGATTTTGCAATGTATAGCTAAACATTATTCTTATCGTAGCAGTGACCATATTGGTGACGTTTTTAGAACCATGTTTCCCGATCATGAAATAGCAAAGCATTTTTCTTTAGGAAGGGA
>JAUYWI010079841.1:0-13314 GCA_034780595.1 Parotoplana pacifica
CTGAGAGAAAGACGTGGCGAATGAAGACAAGACCGACCCTGCCGAAATAGTGGGACAAGGTCTTCAAGGTAAACATTCGGAAGGACACACAGATTCTTAGAAAGACTAAATGAAAAATGTAAAGGCCACATTAGATATTTTTCTGTAGCTGTTTTGAAGGCCACTAAAATTTGTCTAAAGGTAATTAATGGCCTTAAAAACTGAGTTTGCGGAACGCTGCTCAAAGAAATTTCATTGATAGTGTATAATATGGTTTGTCAATTGGACCATTTTAAAGTAAAAAATAAAACAGTAAATGACACCTTCGATTCGATTCCTGACCTGCCCATAATAATTGAGAAACCAGTCTCATAGTGGATTTATTTACCTATAATAAGGCAATCAAACTTAATCTCGTATTACAGGGTGTTGCAGATTTTCACGCCTCTAATAATAGTATCACGAAGACGATCATATTGAACAATTTTGTAAATATTTATGTAATATTCCTAATTATGTTTGTATTTAGTTTTATTAGTAATACTTTTATAATAATATAAACAAATATGAATAAATATCAAAGATTCGTATCATTAGCGGTGTGAAAAGCTACAACACTCTGCATATCTAAATGGACTAGCACTCTGAACCTTCATAAGTAAAATAATTTTTAAAAAATTATATCATATGTTTAGCTATTATATTTTAGTTTTATGTGGTTCCAACTAGACGCAATTAAATCATGTCCAAATCATAACCAATTGGTTGGTGACATTTTTAAAATTTTTGGTCGAACATTTTGCGAATATCCTCAAATGCCACAGTTTCAATTAAGAAATTTAATTAGGTAAATTAAATTTAATTAAATTAAATTAACTTAATATGTTTACAAATTATGTAATTTTTTATGTTCAGAAATACCTGAATAAAGCCTACTTGGTAACATCTACCAACCTAAAACATAGTCTATCATATTTATTTTAAGTTTTAGCAAAATTTATTTTGGTAAAGTTAATGTGTTGAACCTTTTACTCCAAATGTATATACCTGCATCAAAAATACAGTACACTGTAAATGAAAATGTCATATTATGTTCCCACAATATATCTACTTTTATCTGAGACAAAATAAAAACCATTTTGTCCCAATTATGATAAAATGGAGATCCAACAAAATACCATGACAAAACTATTGAAATAGAAATACGTTAACTTAGACCGAGCATCATTTTAACTAAGTACCTAATACATATTTATTAGAATTTTATTAGATATTAAGTTAAAATGATGTTAATAGGATGATAAAACATATTTAATTTTCTATGATTATGTCAGGGTATTATTTCATGATTCTCATTGTATCAGAATTTGGAGAGAAAATTGATGTTCATTTTGTCTCAGATGAAATATTTCTAAAACACAATAGCTCATATTTTATCACATTTGCGGTGCATATAGGTACTTGAAATTGTGTATAATTCCAAAATACAGTATTTAAAATCAATCCCTATTAAATAAATAATGAACCAAGTGCCTTCTATTGAAGAAAAATGTCCAATCTATAGCCAGAACTCAAGTACAAGGAGTCATAGAAAACGAAAGTCGCTTATAATTTATCTTATAAGTACAATATTTATCTGTCAAAAGTGTTTGAAATTTGATCCTTTATACTTTTGAGGAGAAATAAGTAAATGCACATACGTAGGTAGGTACGTCTTAGGGAACCTTCATTTGTATGCAAACAATAATTTTGTGACATGTTTTTTCTTTTAGCTATCGAAATAAATGTGTAATACAAAGCTCATATACCTATATGTACATATTTGATCGGGCATCGCATAAGAAGGCAATTATTTCTAAGATTTGAATATTTAGCCAAATAAATAAAAAGTATTCTAATTTGTATTAGTTGACAATGAAATATTGATCACCAATAGAATACCGAAAAGTTATTGATAATAGGGACAAATTAAATTAAAAAAAGAAAAAGTGTGTATACATATGTAAGACGAAACCCTTCGGTTGCACCACAACATACAAAGTGATATAACGGTGAGGATGTAACCTTTTAGGGCTCAAATTATGTAATTTTAAATTGAGCCTTAATTGATATTGATATACAAAGCGTGCCCATGATTCTTTTATCAGGTTTCATTACATCCAATAGTCCAATACATGTGTTGAGTCAAGTGAGCTAATTTCGACTTCTTCGTTGGTGATGGTTTTGGTAGTTTTGGTGCAACAAAATGTCTATTTTTCATCATCTCTTCAGTAACCTTAGCGATTTGGTTAGTACCTATGTAGAATTATATATCTTTTGGTGGTATTTTAACAGCTTTGTAATATGTTAATGTCGCTTTTCAAACTGATCTGTATCTACTGCATATCTAGAATTGGTTATACATAAGTCTAAGAAGATTCTTCTCTCAAGTTCTCTTTTGGCACCTATATGCAAGAAAATAACAGCTTCAGAGAAGTCAGAGAACAATATTACTCATTTGTTAAGGCATTTTACACTCTTTCGTTCAAAAGAGTATTTTTGATTAATGGATACTGTAGTTGAGCTGACCCGTCCTACTGTACTTTCCTCACAATAGATTTAGATAAATTCATTTAGTTGATCCAGGGAATCCATTAAGCTGAAGCATAACAGACTGGTGCTTCAACCGTCGCCTCAAAAGGTTTCAAGGCTACCTTTACACTGGTCTAATATCAAAGTTAAGTGGAGCAACCTTGAAATTCATTCAAGAGAGAAGAGATGCCCACAAAAACAAACAAAATGAGGAAATCAAAGAACTCAACAAGAAGATAAAGAAAAGCCTCAGAAGGAACAGGAAAGCCTGGCTGGAACAGGAATGTGCAATGTTGGATGAATTTGACAGACTACATAAAGGGAAAGCCATGTTTAGAAAGATTGCTTCTTCAAAGAAAACTAACTTTAAGGGAAAACAAAGTGTTATCAACAAGAAAGATGGTGACACACTCACTGAACCACTAAAAGTAGTTTTAAATCGATGGAAAGAGTATGGTGCAGAGCTTTTCCGTAAACCAGCAGAAGACTCTTACTACATTACAATCCAAGTCACTACTAAGAAAGAACCGGCTCCTCTGCTCTGAGAAGTGCAAAATGTCATCAAGAAACTCAAAAATATCAATCGGTAGGACGGGACGGTATTACAGAGAACTCATCAAATGCTCAGATGACTTGGCAACCCAAACTTTCATAATCTCTGTGTGCAGATCTGGAATACAGAACAATGGAAAGAACAAAAATTTGTTGTGCTCCACAAAGTAGGTAATCCGAAAGACTGTAGCAATTACCGCACTATTGCACTCATACTACATGTCAGCAAAATTTTGTTAACTATTTTGCTTGACCGCATGAAGGGAAAAATTGACAGAGAATTCTCAGATGAACAAGCTGGTTTCGGAAGCAAGAAGGGGCACCTCAAACATGCTGGCAATTCTGCAATCTGTGACTGAAAAGATAAATGACATGTCAAATGGAGCCATCATCACCTTTATTGACTATAGCAAAGGATTTGATAGCGTTAGCAACAATCAACTCTGAGAAATGTTAATAATACTTGGGTTCCCAACTCATATTATCAATTTGGTAAAGGCACTCTATCATAACCAAACCGCAAAGATTAGGTGGAATAATGATCACTCTGAAGTGTTTCCTGTCGACAAAGGTGTACGTCAGGGATGTATCTTATCACCTCACCATTTTAGTATGTACACTGAACAGCTTATGAGAGAAGCAGAAATTGAGGAGTTTGGCATTAAGATCGGTGGAAAGCAACTCAACAATGTTAGTATTCCGACGATAAAGCTTTGATTGCAAGAAATCAGAAAGAGATACAGGACATGCTTGATCAAGTAAATAATGCTGGAAAGAGGCGCCTCCTAAAATTAAATGCAAAAAAGACCAAAGTTATGCGAATTGGATCAGAGCTATCAACAAATGTAAGAACACAAGACCATTGATGAAGTGGATAGGTTCAAATACTAGGATCAATCAAAAAGAATGATGGAAGCTGCATTATGAACGTGAGAAGGAGAATTGCTATGACGAAAACAAAAATGTGTGAGATGACCTGCATTTGGAAGGACGGTACACTGTCAACTCAGTTAAAAGTGAAGTTGGTGAGAGCCCTGATCTGGTGCAGAAGGATGGACATTAAAGCTGGCTGAGGAAAAGCTTCTCAGTGCAGCAAAGATGTGGAGAAGGCTGCTAGATTCCTATTTCATTCTTTCCCTTTGGTGGTTTATTCCAGCAGTCTTGCACTTTTTTTTATCTAAATCGGTCAAGTATGTTAGGAGATACAGTATCTCAAAATCTGATTTCTTCTTTTTCCTTTTTTTCTTCTTCTTCTTTTTTCTTCTCCTCCTCCTCCATCTTCTAGCACCGATATTATAACTGAACAGTAACCGATTTTGATTAAATTTGGGACTAATTTTGGGACAAGGAGTAAAATTCCGTGTCAGATTTTTTTTAGTTTTCTAGGAACGCCAATATTGCATGACAACAAGGAAATTTTACAAATTTATGCCACAAATCTATACTTTTGGTCAAAGACCCATAAAAGTATAGTTTTGTGGCATAAATTTGTTTAAAAGGAAAGTTCATATATGGTAACGAAAAATAAGAACCTTCCCTTAATCAATTTGCTAGGGACACAAATACATATAACATAGCTCCAAAAGTCTTTATAAAATAATTATCTCATATAATCATGTTTTGTGCAATTAACCATAGTGAGTTCTTAGTTACTATAATATACTAAGTCTTTATTTAATTAATTTTCCACTTAGTAGTTGTTGCTACGGTCACAATATACCATAGCAACATAAATATGATTTTATGATTATTTGACAATATAAAAATTTAGATACTAGGCATATCGAAACGTTTATTTAATATAAATTCCTCTTAGGAACTGTTGTTGATAGGAATGTCAATATTGCATAGCAACAAACATTTTTATATAGGTAGCTATCATTTTTATTGATATTTGATTACATGTCAACCTATCTAGTATCATCACTTTTGCAAAGCAAACACAAATTATATGAATTCATTACAAAAAGAATGAAAATAAAAGAACAAAAATGTGTTAGCTCAAACCCTAAAATAAGTGAAATCATTTTAGGTTGTTAGCTCTCATTATATGAATGTTATTGTATTTTTAGATAAATGATATTTTAAAATATTAAAGCTAACAAAGTCAATATAAGGCTGAAAATAAATACTATAAATTTTAAATTTTCTAGAAATTTAGAAAATAAGAAAAAGAAAATACTGGTCATTTTCTTAAAGAGTGTGTATGTAACAAGAATATGAAGTTGGTACTTTTCTAACTGTGAATTGCCAAGTAAGTAGAGAAATATGGGAAATGGACCCATTTTTCATATTTATCAGCTATTACATATATCATCACTTTTATAGAATGAAATACTTTGTTTTTAATGTTTTTTGTCGTAGTATATATTTCAGGAGAATGGCCCAGCCCTTATCTAATCATGGACTAATCATCTACAATTTTTTTATGATAAAGTATTATTGTCATTTAGTGCTGCAAACAAAAGCCTACGGTTTACCAGGTACCAAATAGTTAACCGAAACGGAAAATAGTTTTAACTTTCTGGTTTAGTAAACGTTATAAATTTCTTCGTTAGTTATTCAGAAAGATAAACCACCCTAATAATGGTATATTACCTGTAAAAGATATAGAGGAGAGTTATAATCATCTAGTTTCAAATAGTACTGATTTATTATAAATTATACTTTCTGTCATTTAAAATACTAAACTAATTAATTTTGTAGTATCAACATTTCAAATATGTCATTACTGGCTTTTGTGTGGAATTATTATACTACAAATTACATGAACAGGTCATACAATCAAGTAGTGGACCATCTAAATATTTTCACATTTTATATGTATTGTCGCCAATAGATTATAATCCCAATACTTCTACAGCTCAAAAACATTGCATATTAAACTGTTTTAATTACCTATACAATACAGCGCAAATTAAAATGTTTGTGAACTGCTGATAGTTGTACAAAATGTGCATGTATTTTGACAACATACAGTTAGAAATATAAAATAGACACAAATATAGATTAACACATAAAGTAAAACTTAATGATCTGGTTGCAGTCTTTCGCAGAGAAATTGCTAATAGCCCACATTTATTGTAAATAAATTGTTAATTATATACATGTGCATTAAATTTCTCCCAAATACGTATATAAACTAGAAGAGGAAAGGAAATTGAATGTAACAGCATTAATAAATTTTTCATGACCGAGTAAATTATGTAGGTGATATTATAGAACAATCATTCATATTTAGTTTACTGCATCGTATTACAGATTGACTGCGTGATAGATTGCAAAATGGTAGATTGCTAACAATATAAAGAATTAGCTCTTGTATGTAGGTATATGTACATAGTTGAAGAGAAAGTGTGACTATATTTTTAAGTTAAATTAGAATATGACAATACTTTATCAGCTGTTCAAAAGTTATAAACTAAAAACTAAAGATTACCTAATAAAATACTGATTCTTTTCTAAATTTAGAAAACATTATTTACTATATCTGTGATAAGTTGAAGCTCTCTGTGGGCAGTAAAGAGTAATCTCAATATATGAAATAACGTTGAAGCGTCAACTCCTGGTTCTTGAGTCAGAAAATGTAAAAAGAACATTATAAATCTAATCAAATCAAATATTAATTTTCATGAATATAGTATGCTATTTTATAAAGTATACGGTATAATGCGCAATTATTTGTTAGCGAAATGTGATTATTATTCTATAATTAATAGCATAAATAAGAAATTGTAGTACACATAATATAAATTTATGAATGTATAGCATAAATAGAAATTACATATTATGGTGGTACGACGCAATATTTTGATCAACAATTATTAATTACAAAGATAAATTACTATAAGTTATACTTAGAATAGATAATAAAATTATAGTAGAAATTTTCTTAAATGTAATGGCTACTTATTAGCTTTTCAAAATGGGTATATTATTAAAAGTTTCAAATTGTCTAAATCTGTTCAAGTTAACTTACAATTATATTCCAACCAAAAATAACATTTGCCAATTGTTTCTGAAATTGATTTTTCCTTATTACCTTAACTTTTCCTATCCAATTTTACGCTTGGCCACTTTTCATTTCTTAAATTTATAATCATCACCAAAACTGTGGTACTGCCTGGTCAGAAAAGTAGACAGAAAAAGACAATGTACTTTTTATTTTTATTATCAATTTTAAAATATTAAAGCCAAACATAAAAATACTTTACTAGCTTTTACGAGAGAATTGATGTATAAATAATATAGCTTTGCTTGAAGCCATTCTCTATAAAAAAAATATTATTTTGATTATCAGAAATTCAAATAGAATAGTTCTTAAACAAAGAAATTTAATTTAATCTATATGTAAAAGAAACCAGCATGAGAATTTAAATGCAGATAAAAAAATAAAAACTTGACAAACATTATCTTTAAGAAGTGAAATAGTTACTCAACAATTGGCAAATTTATAATTTTTTATTTTATTAAATTAATTGTGACAATTCCCCTTTGGGTAGTGAAATACGAAATTAAAAAATATCGGTCAAAGCCTCTAATAAAAAATAATCTTAATCTTTTGGAGAAATGAATTCAACCTGTATGTAGGAATTATTTTACGCTTAAACAAAAATAGAAATAGAAAACCAATCATTATTACACATAAATTTATTGATTGAACTACCTAATGCCTTTGAAACTTACCAAAGCGCCATTTATGCTGTTCGAGTCGCCCTCTGGATAAGGAGTGTTAGCCGCCAGAGCACAACAATTGGCAAAAATGGTAAAAAGAATGAGATACTCGAAGGGTCTGATGATACGAAGAAAATATGTTAAGAAAATAATATTTAAATCAGAAAGCATAACAAGTTCAAATTATGATAAAAGATAATTCTTCTTATATTCGTATCTATCTGAATAGGTAGGTGCAAATTACTTAATACAAGTAGCTCAGTAAACGCTCACATTTTTGTTTGTTAACTTGTACAGAATTATTTAATTCCTCTTTTAATTGTACAGAACTATTTGTCCACTCTCATATTACTTGCACAAAATTATTTGCCCATTCTCATACTATAATTACTTGTACAGAATTATTTATCTATCTATTACTTTCTCATTTTTACCATAGACATAATGCGGATGGTATGGAACAAATAATATATCCTCATTATGTGTATATACACAATATACCTAATCACTGCTAATGGACTATTTTGTATGAGAAGTACGATTTATAATACCTTTACTTTAGCTAAATTTTGTAGTAAGTATATTGGGTATTGTACCATTTGTTACCATTTTCCAGTACGGGTAGATATTGTTTTACAGAGTCATATAAAACGAGCTAACATTTATTCTAAATATTGAAATCGATTGCTATTTATTTCCAAATAAACAAATGAAAACTTTAAAAGTGCATTAAAACAAATAAAATAAAAATTAATGTTGCATAATATTAAAAACGAGAAAGAATAGGAGATATTAAATATGAATTCAATAAAGATTAACTACGAAATATATCTTCTTTATAGCATTACTAAAAATGTTTATTTTCCTATAAAGTATTATCGGAACTGCTAATATGTTTTCATAAATAATAATTTTAATATTTTCTCGCTATCCACATATAGTAGTTATATTTTATGCTAAAGTCAACTTTGTTTCTAATGTATAAAAAGTATTAAAAGATACTTATAGTATATTATTCAAGATATACTGAACAAGGTAGTAAAAACTGCCAAGATTTTAGCAAAATGTTTAAATTTTAAAATTTATGAGTTCAGCCTAAACTCACAGAATTGAAAACGTAATGGATATAGAAATACTTAATTAGAAATCTTATTTTCAAATAAAACAAAGCATTATTCCAAATAGCTATGTAAAAAAGTTTTTGATTAATATTATCTATCAAACTAATATTATGCTTTTAAGTTCACTATTGCATCACATTTAAATTTTGAAACAATATCTTCACTTTTGCATAATAACTAGATATGTATAGGTAGGTCTTTTTAATAGAAAGATTTGTTATAGGTTCGACAATGACATTTATTTATTTGCTTCAAAAGTAGAAAAATCAATAATTTCTAATAAAATAAAAAATGTTCTTTTTGCCATTTTAACTGTCAACATTAATTAAAATCTAGTGGGTACTCCATTTATAAAACTTATATTTTAAAAGATTGCATTAAATATTAAATGGTTTCTTATTATATTTAAAAATGGCTATTTAATATGCTATACAACCTAAATACACAAATATGATTATTAATTATATGTATATATCAGAATGACTGTATTGTAAATGAATATGTTTTAAAAGTTTGCTAATTGCAATAATTATTTTGAAGGTATTAGAAGAACTCATTAACGTTCCATTAAAATATGCGTTGTATAGGACCCATCAATATCCTTTTTTTAATGAGTAAAAGCAAATTGTTGATAACAAACTAACGAAAATATTATTTGATCGGTTAACTTAGTTTAGATAAACAGTGTTTATGCCATTTATTTTCTTTTGGACAGTTTAGTTTACTTGAGCTCAGCTGAACCTGTCTGTGTAGATGCTGAAAGTACCTATCTTTATTTGTTTCTTTTGTGTAAATCTAATAAAATAGATGAGCCGTGGTGCAATCATTGATCATTTTATACAAAAACTAGGCTTCTTAACGCTTTTCGCACTAAATAAAATTCTGATGACAAACAACATATTTACAATGTATCAAAAAATATAAAATTCTTACATAGAAGCTATCAAAAATCGACTTTAGGTTATAGAATTTTTATTTTAATTAGGTATGTACTATTCAATTTTAATAAAACGAATGACTATGCGTTTCGTTAGACAAAAAACGCTTTAGATTAGATATCAATTGGTACCATTTTACAATAAAAACTTCTTGAATTGTATCTAAAATGTATTGTTGCTTGTATCTATAATACAACCCCGTTCAAAAATAGCCGTAACACCAAAAAATGATAGGTAACCAGTTTGTTTCCAAACGAATTCCAAATTTTTTTCTGGATCAATATTTTTTTCTGAAATTTTCTCCATTGTTTAGGCAGATGGTAAGGCACAATATTAGAAAATTTCATTAAAATATTTGTGGAATTCGTTTGGAAACAATATAGTTACCTATCTTTTTTTCGTGTTACGGTTATTTTTTAGCGAGGTTGAAGATGATTTTTCTTTTCTTTTCGTCATGTTATACTTATTTCTGTCTTAATTGACTTGAAATCTAAAACAAACTTACTATACTACGCAAACAACATGACTCAAAACTGTCAAGTTCTAAAATTCCAAGTTTTTGACCCATATGAAGAGTTTTTATATTTTAAAATACATATTTGATTTATTAGTAAGCAAACAATGTTCTATACAATATTAATGGATTGGGGGTAAATTATTACCTATATCTAGTATTGATTTTTTGGGGTGGTCTATTATTACAAATTATAAAGTGTAGAAGGTTCCTTCCATGCTAATAGAAATTTGCTTGCTTGGATTTTATATAGGCCTAACTAAGTTTGAACTTAACGTCTTGAGAAGATAACGAAATTATGGTAAACAAAATACAATACACGTTCTATTATTCAACATGAAACTGGATGTAGCATAGTAGGTATCGTTGGCTATATAATAATACAATATTTTGGAAAATTCTACTTATATAAAAAGCAAAATAACTATGAGCATAACATCTATATATGTGAATGGCTATATACACTTGAAAAGAGCATTGGACCGTTGCCATGTAATTTAGGGGTTGATTCAAGTAAAGAAATTTAACTCACTATTATATCATATGGGATAACGACGACAGATATCGTAATCCTAACAGAAATTCAATAAACTAGCGTCCACAACGGAAATAAGATTGAGGCTCGGAAAAGTTTTCTAAGAAATTATATTATAGAGAGACAATGACCATAATAGAGTCAGGTTATGATTTTTACTTCAATTAAACAATGTTACGTTTGATGTGGTCAGGGAACTAACATATCACGATTTGGAAAACGGACGTTGGTATAGTCATCATATGGTCAACATATGTAGTTCTTGAATAAGATGAAATTTACACAAATTATGTAGGTACTTCAGAGATATGAGTAAGTACATATATTATTATTAGTTCTTCTAATAGGAATGTAACATATTATGTATGTAGGTACATTATATAAATTTGTATTGATCCTCATTAAACTTTGTCTGATTTTACTATCAGAGTTCCGCGTTGTCAAATATTATTAAATATTGTAATTTGGAACACCCAAATAACTAACTATGCTAAGCGTATGGTTAGCATTCGGAAGCAACGAGAAGATTAAAAGTGGTCAGACATCCGACACGAAAATTTTACAGAAAAGCCTTTTCAAGGTGTGATTATTTCAAATAAAATTGACGATGATCTCCTATCTTCCTTTTCTTGTACGTACATACTATGAATATGATTATAGATAGAAATAATATTATCACTTAAAATGCGAATATTAATATTCATACTGTTAATGGTCGTATCATATATATAAAATTCTGTTAAATTATTATTACGAGTATTAAAATATTCGTCTTTCAACAATGAATTAAATTATGAAGACCATTTATTCAGATTCCTACGTAGTATTTATTAGTAAGTAGATTCCATTGCACACTTGCAAACCAAGGCGCTGATATATTCTATAATATGTCTCTATAGAACTCGTGAATAATTTTAATAAAAATACTATAATACGAAGTATTGCAATAGATATGTACTTCACTTTTCAGGAAAATATGTAAACTAATTAAAGGTCGATATCGATTTCTGCTCCTAAGATTGGAAATTAGTTTATTCATTTAAAAACTGACCTTCTATACATATATGTAGCTACATACATATAACAAAAAAACTAACTTATTACCTATTAAAAAACGTAATTTTCAAAACCTAAACAAAATATGATAAGTATACCTATATTAAATGATAGTGTTGTTGTAGTAAATATATACCTAAATGAACAATTTTAGCATGTTGGGAATTTAAGTTAAGTATGTATTCATCATTGCAAACAAGTTTGTGGGCCATAGTGCAGTTGGTAGGTCGAAAAGTATTTCACTTTGTGGAGAAATTATGAAGCTTGGTAAAAATCTATGGCACAGAATATCATCTGAAATATCCAACTAAAAAGGTCATAGCTTTATTGAAAGTTTGTCTAAAAAGTAAACTTTTCATTTATTTAAATGTAGTGACTATATCCATTCCAAAACCACTAGAAATTTGTATTCATGTACCTACTTCTATTTTTAATCAATCAGAATCATTTAATCACCAAAACTACTCTTTTGAAAAATATGGACTAGCCCCTGGTCTCCCGGCCTTATAGACAGACCAGTAAACTGACAAATAAGGCGTCCATCTTCTGCAATGTTATTTATAATTGTCAAACAATTATAAATTTAAAATTTAAGTGATATGGGATGTTTCTGTAGATATAAAATCAATACAATCATTATCTTTCAGAAAATTAATTTGGATTTGCTAGTCTACATTATGTAGTTATAGTAACTAAATTAGCTAATTGGATAAACTATTTAACTATGTAGAGAAGAAAAACAGATTAAATTACTCCATGAGAAGGGAAAACACTTTTAAAAAATTTTAAAAATTGAAGACAACGTTTCATTAAAATTACATTTAAACAATATTTAGCCTAAGCTCCAATTTCTTTTTGTAACTACTACATAGAAACAATAACTGTTACCCATATCAATAACAAATATTTATAAAAATTAATTTATTTTAGTGATTGCAAATATACATAACGAACAATATTGTAACTTCGTTAAAATTAGCAGGTACTTAAGATAGAGGTTTTTATGTATATATAATAATATTTTATCTGTACCATTTATATGAACAAACTTCGAGGTTGATTTTCCAAACAATCTATTTCAGATATTGACCTCTTTTTTGCTGAATTCAATATCTAATTAGTAGGATGCATATATAGCCAAATACTGATATATAGTTTTAATAAAACGCTGTTTTTCGATTGTTCTCTTCACTCATTAGGTGCCTACATGTCACGATGCAAATGAATTATAATTCTTCAACAAATTTAAAGAAGGTTCAAAGAAATTCGATAAACTCACACAAGCTTCACAACTATGGCTAACATATTTATAGCTGTCAGTCAAATAAAATGCCAACAGGTCAGATATGAACAGTTACTACATACTACTACTAC
>JAUYWI010079852.1:0-13314 GCA_034780595.1 Parotoplana pacifica
GTTGAGTCGAGAAATTCACGGACTCCTGAGGCATAATGTGCCGGAGCACCATCTTGTTGAAAATGCATAAAAGGAAAGTTTGGGGAAGCGTCCAGAAGTGAAACTAGTTGTTCTTTAAGCAATGCAATTTTTTTAATAATTGCGACTGAGGATCCAGACTTATGGGCCACCCTGTATATTTTAGTAAATTTAGAAAAAAATGACTAAATAAATCTATTTTATTACAAATAATTGTGAATAGTAAAGAACTTTATTATTTATTTGCAGATATCACATTTTGAAAAAATAGTTGCTCAAAATTAAACTAAATATCGACAAAAACATTATAATAAATGTTTATATTACTTTTTTACTTTTTGAGTAGTAAATTTAAGTTAAAAATTAAAATATTAATATAAATTTTATTTAATCAAATCTTTTGTGGTCTACTTTATGGCAGAAAACTAAACAATTTGGAAAAACAAAATACACCACAAAATAGTCTTTAATAATAATCTGCTACCTGCGAGCGAGCATTGATCGGAAGGTCCCTTTAATATTAACAAAATGTTTCACTGAACCAAGAAAACTGCTAACGATTTCTATGGCTCATTACTTCATACAGCTATTGTGTTTTTTTGTTTTTATTATACAACTAATGGACCATAGATATCATTAGCACTTTTTTAACATGGCTAACACTATCTTGATATTGTTAAATATCTTTGTTTTCAGTGCGATTCTTTCCTAACTTACTTCAAGGTGGATACTAGTTTGCTTTTGTTTTCTGGTTTTTGGAGGTTTATTATCTCATACATATTTTTTTATTTTACTTCTAATAATTGCATAGAATTTGATGTCTATAACATGCTTTATTGCTGGCAACCGAACTTATATTACAGCTTGGGAGGGAATGTATTTTAACATCTAATAATGACTTCTTTTTATAAAAGATGTTTTTTTTCTTAAATATTGTTGATCGAATTATTTTTATGTACATGGATGGGTGAGTTGGTATCCATCTGTGTTTCGTGTCTGTGCATAGCTTCGCAGGAATTATAAATGGGGAAGAATCTTTGATTGGCGTCAAAATTGAGCTTGTCTTTACTAAATTTAGCAAGTCCAGTCGATTTGTGGGTCCAACCTCAAACGAATTGTGTCTCACAATGTTTTTCAGTGGTTTTGATAACTCATAAGTGTTCTGCATACCATGTGATAAAACATCTTCCCTGGGGAAAGTTCTGAAAATCATCCCCAAAGATTGTTTCTATGTTAATTTCCTATTGTATTTTTCTCCTCATCCAATTGGTCGATAATCTGCAATTTAGTGTTATTGATGTAAAATTATCTAATTATATGTATACTACTTATAAGTAGTATACATTTAATTAGATATTTTTACATAAATATTAAATTTGGACAAAAATAACATAAGCATTTTTATGAAAATCCATTTCCCGCAAAACCTTCGACCACGCCAAATTTTTTAAATGCTTATAACATCATCAGCAGGCAATAGAACAAATTTTTTGGCCAATCGTATAAACAGGAAAAATACGATAGGAAATTGACATTTTTTTCGAACTTTCTCAAGGCGGATTATTTAGAACATTTGTGGTGAAATATCCAAACTCTGTGAAATGACTGGACTAATAATAAAGGTAGAATCAGCGTTAGTGCCAATTGTTAAATTCACTCAAATATCAAGAAAATAGGCCTCGGATACTACTTTGCTAATTTTTGTGCTTTTCCAGTTTGCTAATTATTATTTAATTGTGTGGCTATTTGCACTCCAAACAACAGTGTGTGTATATAATCTTGCTTTGTTTGTGTGTGCGTGTTTTAAATGGTGTCTAAGAAAGTGACAAAATGTGGGGGTCATAGAGAGCTTACTTGACCCTTTTTATTTATGCATCTACGAAAATTTGGTTTAGTACCATTTTGACCGACTAAATTCAGTTTTATCTTCTTCTAAAAATTGTCGTCACCATTTAAATGTCAGCACTACTTGTTGACTGGAAGCCTTATAAGTAGTATAATTTAAAAATGAAAAAAATGTGATTATAGAAATAAAATAAGAACAAAGATTGGTGTATTTACATCAAAATAAGGATAATAAAAGTACAAAAGTTCTAATTACACTGGAAATACAATAAAAATATCGAGAATGCAAATCTCATTAATCGTTAGAAAATGTAACATCTTATTGTTTTTGAGTGAGTATTCCACATAAAGAATTTTAATATTGTGATTTATTTACTAAATAACATTCAAATATTCGTATAAAGAATGTGCTACTTCGTGTGTATTTCACTGTAAATAGACATTTTGTAGAATGGGAATTCTTATCTCCATTTTGATCTAATTTCAATATAGTTCTTTATTTCTCTAATGAGATTTCCATTTTCCATTTTTTTAAATGTATTTCGAGTGTAAAGAGAATTTTTGTTCTTTTATTATTCTTATTTTGATGTTAATTCACCAATGTTTGTTCTTACTTTATTTTTATTACCACCATTTTTTTTAAAAATTAATACTACTTATAAGTAGTGTTGACATTTAAATGGTGGTAGACAATTTTTAGGAAGAAGATAAATAATAAAAATGAATTTAGCATGTCAAAATGTTACTAGACCAAATTGTCGTAGATGCGTACATGGAAAGGGTCACGTGAACTCTCCTGTTGCACTATCATTGCTCTATGGGGTGGGTCTTATCCCTGGAGTAAGAATACACAGTTTCACTTTAGTTACCCCAACAACACTTACCAGATAATTCAACTTTAAAAATGCGTATTTCGAGTGATAATTGAGATTATTTTCAAAACTACTTGGTTCAAGAGTTAAAAGCTTTAAATTGCTGTATCTTTCCAAGCAAGCAAGCAATGTGTTTGCCTGGTCACCAGTTACATATTTTATCTGAATCTATGATTTTCTAAATCTGCCAATTTCTGTGGATAATTTGGAACAGCTGAGTCGTCGAATAAGCGGTCCGGTCTATGTATTCTTAATCTATGGTTTGTTGCGACCCTCACCACACAAGGATGGCGGTTGATGTCTATTTAGTGTAGTGCATATCGAGGCTAGACTGACATGAAATCATTCTATGGGTCAGGAAATTGTGACGGCATTCTATGGCGGCGGTTGACGTGTCACGAAAGAGCGTATGCGGCTCGCCACAGCGTCATGAACGTCCGTGGCTGACGGCTCACGCACCAATTGTCGTATTGGAAGCTCGGTGTTGCTTTTTTAGCAAAACCGATCTAAAGGCAGCCATAAATAACCCTGGCTGTGTGTTGTGTGAGAGGTTGGGTAGCCTATAAAAATATCGTAGCCGTTGGATTTGGTAGTTTTACGTTTTCTGCGTAGCCGTTGGGTGGATTGTGTGGCTGGCTGGCTGGAGGTTAGCCACCACCACCACACCACACACATCTCGGTCAGATTTTCTCTCGCCAATATTGCTGTTTCCAGTTTGCGTGGCTATCGGATATCTGCATGTATTCAGTCATCGTCATGCCAGAGCTGAGCTGGCATAGCAGAGCGTATGAAATTCAGCAGCAGTAGAATCTTTTTTGCAATTCTGTTTGTTGTGTTGCTGTTGCTGATTTTATTTTCACGTAAAATTGAGATTGATTCAGAGCGTCTACGGTGTGCATGCGCTGCATTGGCAAGATGGTTATCATCGCCGTCTATTACCACACAGCCCGTTAGAATGCTGTGCTGCTACTGTTGCTGAAGCCATAAATGCAAGCCAACTCTGTGAATCGAGTGTCATAAGTAGGTGATCGGGGCTCCCTGAATCTGAGCTTTTATTAATCATTTATTATCATTAAGAGGACACACATGTCGGAGTGAGCAGCATCGCATCAGAATGTCATGCCGTCATCAAACAGTCCAACGTCCTAGTTGTGGTGGTTTCCAGTTGACCAGAATGATCATTAGCAGTCTTTAGTGATTGAACTTTATTGGCCTGGACTGTTATTTAGCGTCGTTTTATTGCGGTTCTCTTAATGGCTTTGTGGTGACGTGACGCTGGTGATGGTGATGATGGTCAACTATCTGAGGTCTGTTATTATTATTTGATTTCCTGTGAGAGCTCCTTGATATACTCACGTCTCCGGGCGGCAGGCAGTTATGTGCACAGCTCGGATCTGCTACTGCTGCTACCGCCACAAGTGCTCTTAGAACTTAATTTATTCGTTTAGTGGCTCAGATAAAGTGTTTCGGAGAGGACGTGTTTATTGTCGACGATTTTGTGTTTTGTGTTTTGTACGTGTGAGAGAGCGGATTTGCTCCCGAGCAGAGTGGTCAACTCCCCCACCCCCCGAACAATGGATCTGACAGATTGGTGCCATGTTGTCCTCACCAAATTCGGGTGCTACTGGACCACGCGACAAGTTAGTTGTTGATTGATAGCATTTTTAGACACAGTGTCGTTTGTTGCTCATCTAATCGTAGTTAAAAGGTCGTACCGACACAATCTTATCTGGAAAAATTGCATTGTAGCTCTCCTACCCATCCTGGATGGATACATTACATGTAGACGAGCAAGTTGAGTGAGGTGTCATTGTGATGGAAAAGAGCATTTCTTCAGGATTTACTGGTGATACTCACTACTTTAGTCCAGTCATTCCACGGATCGAACCTCCAACTAATTGCTTCACAGGTTTTTTTCAACAGTTTCGATATCTCACAAGAAGTGTTCTACATGACACACTAAAAGTCCTTTAGAAATATGCTCCTTGGGACAGTTCTTAAAATTATCCAATGCTGGGCGTAGTTTTCATCATCTGGTTCATCCCTCTAATTTTCGGTACTGCCGTCAGATATTGTGATATATCTTGTGTTGTTTATGTCAGAATTATCCGTATATGTAAGTAGTATGGGCTTTCCTCTAATTATGACAATAGTAGCATAAGAATTTTTATGAAATCCCATTTCCCCTGAACGTAGAAGGGCGCCATTGTTTTCAAAATGCTTCTGACAACAGAAGACAAGCCAAGGCATGGTAAAATTGATTTTCAGAACTGTCCCCAAGGAGGAATGGTTTTGGACACTTTTAGTGTGTCATGTAGAACACTTGTGAGGTAGACAAACGGTGGAAGCAATTAGTTGGAGGTTGGAGCGTATTTGACCACAAAATGACTGTAATGCTTTTTATAATGCGTTTTTTTATAGACGACGCCTTTTTTAGTAAATATGTATTTTTTCATTACGACTATTTCATAATACCGTTTTAGAACCTTTCACTATAAATCGCCGTATCTTCCACGTACCTAGACAACCATTTGTGCTTTTAGAGTCCCATGCTGTGGAAGCATATTGCGAGATGTGAAGAAATGTTGTATGTAAATAAATAAACAGCTGATGACTTCTCATTCTTTGAAGGTTGTTTAAAATACCCTCATTTCTTGTAGTTTGATTTTATATCGTTTCTGGGAGACCCACCTGAGCACAGGCAGGCTGGGTCAAAAGTCTCCCTCGTTTTAATAAAAATAAATTAAATATATGTACAATACTACTCACAAGTAATGTTGTATATAATATTTAATTGTTTTTTTTTACCAAAATGACTTTTGACTCACTCACCTTGTATAAAAATGGATTACTAAACTCCCATGGACTCGACTACACACACAAACACGTAAAAAAGTGTGACATCACGTCTTGTACGATTGATGCTAAAAGTTAAAAGTGAAAGTATATCAAGGTATTATTGTCAGTGACACATTTAGAAGTTGGTAGGTGGCGGTATTCGCTATGTACTACGAGTATATGTGTGTGTGTGTGATCTGAACAGTTCAATTCTCAATTGGTTTCTTCGTAGAGACTTCTTTCTGTAGCTAGTGAGCTGCTAGACATCCTCCTTGGAGGACGAGCGGGCAGGCTATAGCTGCTGACAAACAGAGAACGCTAAATCATAGTTGACGTGATTGAATGTGAACCAGAATTCGAATATCTTTTGTTTGCATGTGTCATGTTATATTGTTCATCATCATCATCCATCATATTAAGAAGGATGCAAAGTTCAGCATCCAGATCACGTGACCGGATGTAGGACTGACGCAGGCACTCTCTGTTGTTACACCATTTATGCATAACGAAGTCATCCGTGATTATTTTTGTCATGTTCATCATACATATTTGGAGACTCTCTGCTTCGGCGGCTGCATGTATTGTACAGCGCACTGTGTGTACCCGGCTACAGTTGTTGACGAACGCTTCTAGAAAGTGTAAACATATCGAGATCTGATAAATTGATCAGTAGCTGTTTGTTGTTGGTGTTGCTAGAAAAAGGTTCATCTGTGCTACTGCTACTGCTACCGTGTCCTCCACAATCGATCAGTAGATAAACTTGCATCCCAACCACCTGCTACCTGTTTTGTTCTGTTTCTTTTTTTGCTCACCACAGCTCTTCTTGCTAAAGGTAAAGTTGTTGTCTTTTTAATAGATGTAATTGTTGATGTCTATGGATATCTGTTGTTGTTGTTGTTATTGTTGTATAGTTTTATTTATTTGTTTTTCTAGAGATGTTTCATCATTTATTTGTGTGATATTTATTTTCTATTTTAACTGGAATGGGCACCACCACCATGTAATCGTATTTGGCGTGCCTGCACGGACCCTTATATTGGACACTTGAGGGCGGGGGTGTACCTAGATACGTGGGTCACGTTGCTGGGTAATTAATGAGCTCGTGTAGTTTTGTTTATCAGAAAGTCGGTGTTGAGGTATCATTTAGCAAGCCGCTCGCTTAACGTCAGTTTCGTTGGGAAATTGAAACTCAACTGAACGTGTTTTTTGTTTCTCTGTTTTTAAAGCTTTAACTTCCTAATTATGAACATTTAAATTAATGTTTATTAGCGAGTATAAGATCATCGCCAGACATTAATTCGGGCTGTTTCCGTTCCTCTTAACCGCCCGTTTGTTTAACTTGCTCTGGAAGTGTGTGTGGGTGGCTTGGTGTCGGAAGAGTTATCTTTGAAAATGGCGGTACTGAGTCGGTTTATTGGCCTGGAGTTCCAGCGATACGTACAAAAGGGTATTATTGGAATGTTTTCCAGTTAAAAGTTAAGTTTCTACAATTTTTGTTTTAGTAGTTAAACTTTAAAAATGTCATTTTATATCTGGAAATGTTTGTTGACAAGAGAGAAATTACTCTGTGGTGAAGGAATTATTTTGCTCTGTGATAACCATAGATAGGTTGTCCCTGACAATAACGCTAGGCAGCTTAAACCTGGTTAGACATTGACATTTTATATACCACCCTCTTTCCAAGAATCTCAAGCTTTTAAGGTCGATAATGTCGGGGCCTTGTTTATTGGCCCTAATATGGCGTCAGTCAGTAAGTCGTTTTTGATCTGCATTTTAATTCAACTAGCGCTTATTTAGCCTTTTACATTTTGAATAATAACTGGATTATGGGAAGAGTGACGGTTGTGGACACATAAAACTGGTTAAAACTCACTGCTGAGGGTCCTAAGTCCCCCACCATTTTTTTTGTTATTGGTTTGCATTTTAACAACTTTTCAATTCTGACCGGATTGTTTCATGGATTTTGATTTTTGGATTTTGGATATACTAGATGGTGCTTTCAATTACCTAATGGTGCATTAATTCGGCGGCTAAACGTCATTTATTTCAGAGCGGCCGTCCCATGATCTTAAGCGGTGAAATATTGCGCAAGAAAATGTGGTCACTGCTACTACAACTGCAAATCGGTTTGACCATTTTTGGTCTGAAAACACTGGATTATGTTTGAAATGTTATCAGATATCATTAATTGGTTTTAATTGGACTTTATTTGTGGCAATTTTCTGAGCCGGTAACAATTCGTGTACTCAATGTTTCCAGGTTGTGTACCACGGGCGTATCTAGCCATAGAAATGCATTTATATCTCTATCTATGTCTCTCGACTGAGAACGATTCTAATCACTCCTCTCGGGATCAGATATCCGATTGATTTTCCTCTGATTTCTCGGCAATTTATTCTGCAGATCAGCAGTATGGCTGCACTAGGCCGGGTTGTTTGTTTTCTCTTCAAAATTGATTTCTGGATAGGCAGATCTGTTTTGTATTCTCCACGCCACACCACACCGTACCTCTGGGGGTACTTCAGCAGATTGTTCTTGTGTTGTGTATTTTCCACCTAATAAAATGAGGAAGACTCTCCTTATCAGCCAAGTGTGTGTGTGCGCCTGCCGGCAATAGCCTGGGCTAGAACGCAACACAACACACACTGGCAGGTGTCAGCTGTGCCTACTACGAAGTGAAGAGGATCACTTTATCAACTCTGTGTGTCTGGTGGTAGTGTGCACTCTTCTAGCAGTGAACGTCTAATTGTATTAAAATCAAAACAGTTTTATCGAAGTTTCTTTTCACTTTGTTGTTTTCTACAAAGTCATAGCTAATTATATTGTTGAAGACAATTTCTATTGATGAAATGTACTTTTTGGGTGCCAAGTATTCCCTGTGAGATTTGTTGCACGGACACAACACCTCCTCTACCCTGCATCACTTGCTTGCCCGTGTTCTGATTGCTGCTACTGCTGCTGTATTCATTGCATTCGACAAGCAGTTTTCAATAGTTGACAGTTGTTGTTGTCTCTATTAATCCTCTTCTTCCTGCCGTGGCCGACATGCCACGTCAACCCTACGTCCTCCGAGTAAGTTCTTCCTTCCGCCAGTGTTGATGGCACTGATGTGGAGATGTGTGTGTGTGTGTGTGTGTGTGTGTGTGTGTGTGTGTTACACGTAGCTATGATTCATGGCATTTATGGAATGTAGGGAAGTTTATTTAATTAATGAAAATTATCAGTTAATGTGTGCACTGCTATTTTGGTTGGTGGTGGTGATGGTGGTGGAGAAGGGAACGAGTGTTTGTTCTACGTATAATTGACTGTAAAATGTGAATTTGTGGGCAACTGCTTTGCCTCGTCATCAACAGCTAACCACGTGTAGTAGAGCTATTTTGTACTTTGCTTATGTGGGCAATCTTTATAACGGGTCAGTAACCCACCACGTCGTATAGACGTCGGAACCATCTAGTTTCTTACCGGTATTCTACGTGTGTGAAAATTAGTGGGAACTCCTCGAGGGTAGCACTGAATTTTAGATTTTAAAAGTACGGTTTTAATTTGAAAGTCCAGACTTAACGTTAAGGGGGTGTCCCAGAAGTATCGAGACAAATGATAAATGCTATAGCTTTTCCCGGTTGATCAAATTTGCCAAATATTATCTGCAGATGGGAAATAATAAGAACATAAAATTTCATGAAAAATAGCGCTTTCTATGAAATTTTGATAAAATATGAGGTTGATTTTACTTCAAAGGTTTATGCACGGGCTCATCTGTGACTTTTTCGATATCAGCGCCCATCTATGTGAATGCATTTTGTCCATCGGGATACCAATTTTCTCAGATTGTCTCTGAACCAGTGATTTGGAATGGCTTTGAGGATATCCCCAGCTGTTCGATTGTCCAACTCTTGCCGCGATCCAGGAAGGAAGGACTTGAGGTCGGGAAACAAAGCGAAGTCACCTGGAGAACGATCAGGACTGCATGGGGGATGGAGATGATCCCAATGGGGAATGTTCGAAGTTGATTCTGGGTCGCCTGGGCTGCATGGGGTCTTCCATGTCGTGCGAGAGCAAGACACCAAGGGACCGTTCGTTCTCCAACACGATTGCGAACGTCTTTGAGAAGATCCCAGCAATAATCAGCAGTGATCTCTGAGATGCGATGAACAGCACCACGTGACATTCCCCACCGCACTCCAATTTCTCGGACACAGGGAATCTTCACCTGCGCATTGTCGGACAACTGGAATGGTCTCGCCGGGTATTCCGTCTATGGGTCTCCCACAGAGCAATCAACATCATCCAAACTTCCGCGCCCACCTTTTGCTCCCTTTGGACCAATCAAAAACTCGACTTCTGCTTAGAGCATTTTCTCCCAATAGCCGAGCGCTTGTCGCTGATAAACTTCGGTAGCTGGGGCACCTTCGTTGGCCTTCTTGAGTTGAAATATCTTCCACTTTGTAAATGAAACAAAGGTGGATAATTGATAATCGATAGATTAAACCATAGCATTTCAACATTGGAATATCCCACCATAGAGATCAATAAGTCATAGCATTTGTCTCGTTACCCTTTGGGACACCCCTCGTAGTTGAATCAAATATTTTCATGGCTGTACAATCCATCGCTGCAAATGATAACAGGTTTTAAGAACCAACTCCAGTGCTGTACTTGTGTCGATAAGAGGAGTGATCAACCCCACCCCCCCCCGGACCATAGCTTTATCTAGATTCGGAAATTGAGGATAATATAAATGATTTTGGTTAAAAAATCGATAATCAATACTATTTGTTATGTACATACAATCAACCCACACCTTTATATTTACGAGATCCCTTTGCATTAATAGAGGTAGCTAGCTGTAAGCATTTCACTCATAACTTGTGCTCATTTACACAATTGACTCATAACACACAACTCTGTACCACCTACATGACACACAACTCTGTACCACCTACATGTAGATTTTGGCAACTTCACAATGCAAACAGACGCATTCTTCCATGCCAGGTTTTAGTTTAGTGCTACACAACATGTATGCACTTAATTTGAGGCAATTTGTTTTTGATAGAAAGTACTCAGCCGCAGATATGGAAAAGCAAAAAAGAGGGAATTTAATTGAATTTTTGAAGATAATTAATTATGTAGACCTAAAGCTACTTTGTGGCTTGCTTAATTCTAAACTAGTGCTGTCGTTAGCTTATTAAATGCGCAGTTGACTCTAATACATCGGTTATTCTATCAAAACTCAGGGAATGATAATAATATGTGATAATTATCTGTGTAGACGAGCTCTAGTTTGTTTGTTACCGCTGTGTAGTCTTCTATTGGATAAAAACTTCGATTTACTGGTGGATAGGTAACATTCGATCCATTTTGCTTTCTTTTTTTGTTGAGTTGCCATAGGAAAGTCGCCTGACTGTTCGGGGGGGCTACCTACTGGCTACAACATTGCTCGGTTCTATTAGTACATGTACTGCACGAAAGTTGGCGAGCGTTTCTTGTTAGATCGGAATCTGTGAACACATGACATTGTTATTTGAGCTCGAAGCCGGAGATTGTCTTGATTGATTTGTTGTGTTGCTGACTCATTGTTGGGCTGGTGGTAGCTTGCTCGTTGGTATTGTGCGATTGATTGATTTCTGGCGATGGCTGATCGATTTTGATCTGGAGAAGGAGAGCAAGGCAAAGTTAATAGACAACGTACTGCTGAATGGGGTTCTTATACCACCTACTTGATCAAAACCACTTGAACAATTTTGGGGTTGCAGTCAGACTATTATTATTCTTATTATTATCGTCTGCATTCAACTATTGGGTTGTTCTCGGTGTGTGGTTGTGATCCCACTACTTGTTCTCGCTGGTATTTGATTTTATTCCACCCATGTGGCACTGTGGGTACTACGTAATTTGATTGTGCGTTGTCTGTTTGGTGGATAAAGTCTGTTGTGCTGATAATGCGGACGTTTTGTACTTTCAAACTGTTTTGTTGTCCCTACAAGAAGCAGCATGATGTAAGTTTTGACCGATTGCTAATAGATTACGTAATAGAGGTTTAAATCAGCTTTGGTAGTTAGGTTTTTTATGGCTGTCTTTTTCCTATCTTTCTCATATTAAATAATATCAGCTTTTAGCATAGAAAAATAATTACTCTATGGTTTTTAGTATTTGATCAATTTGTCAGATTATTCTATGGATTTCGATATTATTTCCAATTACAATTTCTTCTCGTCCAATGATAGTCTCTGGTCCTGACATAGAAAATGCTCTTTCACTTTCAATCTCACTGGTTTAGTGTGTTAATGTGTTTAAAGAAGATAAAATCGAATTTTTGGTTGCAGTTTGCACATCCTGACCTGTAAGCGAAACTAATACTTACACGACGTTTATTCTGAGGATGGGGCACAGTGGAGAATTTTGGCCAATACGATAAATTGTACTTGAGTGGAATTTTTAGGAATAGATTTTTTCTTATACTTGCTATGCAAAGTTACATTCTACAGTACGGAATTGTAGAACTTTTCCGTACTGTAGAACTCTTATAGTGGAGCAATAGAAAGTATACTTTTCCAGTACCGTGAAATAATAGTTAGTCAGATTACTCTATGGATTTCGATAATAATCTAAGAATGCATCAAATAATAATTACTCTATGGTTTTGTCATAAGTAATCTTTTGAAACGATAATCATAGAAATGCAGATTTATAAATAAAATGCTTAGTCATGAAATTTCACCCATAGATTTAGCATAAGAAAAAAATACGTTTCTTCATTGGAAAAGTGCCATTTCCATGCTCTGATATCTATTGTTCGCTCGATCGGTTCGCTCTCTCGGTAGTGCAATAGAAAATAATTATTAAAAAACGAATTCCATCAATGTGATTTATTTTCTAGATTTTATTTACCACACACACATTACCAACCAACTTAAGGTGCATAGATTGATTATGTAGCAATGCTGGCTGGCTTAAATTTGGAATCTCTCTGTTCGTAGTAGGTGGTGTAGTCGGTTGAACCTTGCACCAACAACAGTCCACGCCCGCCATCAGCTTAGCAATAGTCACCGAGTTTAATCCGTCCATGAACTAGGCAGATGCGTCTTAATCCGTCAGATTAATCTTTCTCTAAGCGCTGGTGGCAGTGTCAGAGAGCACATAATTATAAAGCTGATAGCCTCCTCAGCACCTTCCAGTACAATTGTTTCGTGACCAAACTCTCTCCTTCCCAAATGACAGACTCGGAGCACCTGTGAGGACAAAGAGGCCCGTCAACGCTCCTCGCTCATCATGCTGGCAGTGGCCCAGTCCAGCCCGCGCTCCAAGCTGCCCCGGACGCACTCCCCCACCGCTCCTGGCGACCACCACGCCGCCCTGTCCCTGGACGCCTCCGCCATGGAGGGCAGCTGGGTCGCCGGCGTCCAAGCCTCGCCCTCCCCGAATTCCTATGTGCCGCCCGTGGACAAGCAGCCGTGTTTCGGTGAGAGAATTACTTTACTATTCAGTAAGGGGGGGGGGGGGCAAAGGTTGTCACAATCTAAGAAAGATTTGTTTTGTAGGCGCTAGTAATCTGTTGGACCGGATGATGACGTCATCGTTCTTTTCCGTTGGTGATTGTTTAAATAAAATCTCTGTGTTTAATTAAGAGTAATAATAAAAAAAGAGGAATACTTTGATAAAAACATACTACTCGCAAGTGACAGCCCAGGACAGCTGTTTCGGCCTTGTTGGGCCTCATCAGCCAGGCATAATCACAGCC
>JAUYWI010079863.1:0-24517 GCA_034780595.1 Parotoplana pacifica
GTGTGGTTGGACACTGGACTCTCAATTCAGAGATGCCTGGTTCTAACCTCACTATGTACTCTGGTGAGTAGGGTAATTCTCTTCTGATCTTGTAAGTGTCATATTCAGATCTTAAGGAATTGGCACGTAATAGGGAACAGTGGAATCTATAGAATAGACCTGCCCCAAGACAGAGAACAAGATAAATAGAAGCTATTCTAAAAGTTTTGTGCTGGGACGCCAAATTATGATTAGAGTTTTCAAAGGACCCCAGCATAATACAGCCCGCCAATTAATAACCCCACCTATCTAACTGCATGTTAAGTAAGTGTTTTATGAAGATTGTCACATTAAGACAACTTTTTGAAAGAAATAGTCATTTCAAATCTGAATCCTGATGGTTTTGAAGAATATTTCAAAAGTAAAAGATTTGTGATAAACTCACTTCATTTTCTCCGATAGACTTTTATGTTTGTAAAACCTTTTCCTCAAAGTAAAGCAATTAGAAAAAAAGAGTTAAAAACCTTTGAAAAATTAAAAAATGAAGTGGGTCAATCACAGATCTTTCACTTTTAGAATATTCTTCAAAACCATTAATTTGAAATCGCTATTTCTTTCAAAAAGTTGTCTTAGTGTGACAATCTTCATAAAACACTTACTTAACATGCAGTCAGATAGGGGGGGGGGGGTTATTAATTGGCGGGGCTGTATATTACGTCAAAATTGTGAATTATGAATCAGAGACAAATTAACGTTTCAGATCAATTTTTGGTGTACTCTAAAACCCCAGAGAAACCGCTAACCATTGATAAACAATTTAAGACGCCCCTTTCTGTAATTGTCTTACAATTACTAATATGTTTAGCATAGTGAACATTTGGGACGTGATACCATCTTGGTTCTCGGACTAATCATACATTATACAATCTTGACTTGAGTGCTAGGGACATCAGAAAACAAAAATAATAAAATTTGGTGTAGGATAACAGTCACGAAACGCTATTGTTGAAAAACGAAGTCCCAAAATTCTAGTTTTTAAATTATTTATCGATTTATGCCGTAATCTACTGCACATTTGACGGTGGGGAGGGTGCAGAGCTACCACTGGCAATATATGATTTGAACTAGCGTGCTAGGAAGATCAACCAACAAGAAAAATAACCTCTACGAATTAATAAAAGTCGCAAACGGAGTCACAAAATTCGATCTAAAATTTTTTAAAATTTAGTATAGAAGTTTTTGACCAGCCTAGTTTCTAAACCAACTGAAGTTGGAAATGGCCGGTGATTAGGGCGATCCTACAATTTTAGGTGGATGTGGGGGCCTAAGAGCAGTATCCAATTTGGACATGCGTTTTTAGGGACATCATCGTTTATATAGTGTATCAAAATAGTTTGCATCTAATTGTTTAGATATCCCACTATCATCTGAAAAATTAGATTTTGGACATGGGTGACTAGAGCTATCCTGGAATTTTAGGGGGCTATGGGGCCCTAACTGACAATACACAATTTGAATATGGGTACTCTAAGAATCAAGCATCACATATTTGCAACTACGGTCAAAGTAATCAGTTTTAACACATTTGAAAAAGTGGGGTCTTAATGGTTCTAAAAAAGCAATAACATTTAAAAAATTGTAAAAAATCTACCAACCTGTGTCGTCATGCCAACATCGACAGATGGGGTATATTTATTGGATGTGGAAATAGCTTCAACAGGCTCATTTCTACTAGGGTCATCACTGCCCCAGAATAAATGCTTGAGCAATGGTGGCCAATCTTCCTGTGCTTTGTTATCCTCTCTTCTTAAGGCTTCTTCTTTCTGTCTTCTCAATGCCTCAGTCCATCTCACAGACTCTTGCAACTCCATTAAGCGTTCTTTATACATATTTTTCTCTAAAAGAACACGGGCCATTTCTGAGCGAGTGAATTTGGTTTTACCACCTGGAGCACCGGCAGAAGATGCGTCCTATTATGTAAAAAAATATTTTTGCGTTATTTCAACAACTCCTAAAATGACATTATTTTGTGATTCTAATAGACATAGAGATCGATTTACAATTCAATGCTGCCGCCTGACAATTGGAACATAATTTAGGAACAGGACTCTTCATGAGGGATGCATACAATAACAAAACATATTTTTATTAAATCCTATTTGGAAACCCTAGCTTTATAATTTTTATAGCAATCCCAATCAATAATTTAACGTTAAAATATGAATTTTATAAAAGTAGTACAATAAGTATGAGGCTCATTAACAATTAATTTTAACAAGCAGCGTGATAATGCAAAGGTAGAGAAAAACATTGAAATTCTGCGGCCCCAACCTTGGGTGCCATTGCCCTGCATTCAGCTTATACATGTCGCACCATTTTTTGGGTTTAAACATATCTGAAAACATTATTGAGCTCTGTGTCTAGAGTACAACTGGAAAGCCCATTTTATTTTATGACCTTTTTGTGATTACAAAAAGTGTATCTTTGGATCTCTATAAATCATGTTACACAGATAAATACAACAGAGTCAATTAACCTGCCATAGTCCAATATCCAATTAGACTTTGAATCTTCTAAAATTTGTGATAATTTAGAAAATCCAATAAATAGGACAAACCTGATCCTCATCTTGATCATCCAATTCCTTCAGTCTTCGCTGGTTCTTTTCCAAACTCTCTTTCATGGATTTGAGTTCTTTCTCCAACTCAGCAACGTGTTCCCTTGATGCGACTTTTACCATATTTAAGCTGTTAATTTCTTCTCGAAACATCATGTTTTCGCTGGAAAAAAAGATAATGATAAAACAAATATATTAAACAATTTGTAGAATATAAAACGGTCAAAAAGTGTGTTAGCTCAAACAATAAAATAAATGAATGTCATTGTGTTTTTAAATATACAATATTTTAAAATATTAGAGCTAACAAAGTCAAAATTTTATAAATTGCTATTCGTGGAAATTACTTGTAGATATCCAATGTCCTTAATTTTTCATTCTTAGATACTCAAGAATTTGAATTTATAGTATTTCAGATGTTTATGACTTTGTTAGCTGTAATATTTTAAAATATCATTTATTTAAAATTATAATAACATTCATTTAGTGAGAGCTAACACGTAAAAATGATTTCACTTACTTTAAGGTTTGAGCTAACACACTTTGGTCTTAATTTCTATTCTTTATGAAATGAATTCAAAAAATTCGTGGCTACTTTCCAAAAGGTTGACATGTAATCAAATATCTTTAAAATCGATAGTTTTATAAAGAATTGATTGTTGCTATGCAAAAATGGTGTCCCTAGCAATAGTTGCTTATTGGAAAATTGATTAGAATAACCGTCATATATGGTAACTAAGTTTTATGTGGTCAAATAACCAAACAAGTATTGTTATACAGGATGTAATATTGGCGTCCCTAGCAACTATTCCTAACAAAAACTATACGAATTAAAAGTTTGTATATGGTAACTATGGTTTTACTTGGGAAAATACCCATTTATTGTATAAATAGTTTGTTGCTATGCTATATTGATGACCTTAAAAACAGTTGCTAAGTGGAAAGTTTATTAAAGGAATTCATATATGGTAACTAAGGTTTCATGTAGTCAAATACAAATAAAACTGGTTGCTGGTAAAAAATTTATGTAATTATAAAAAAGAAGGAATATTAAAAAATAACGGAAGTTACAATAAACAAACAACCTAATTAAAGATAACATAATCCTGAAAATTAAAAATATGATCTAAAAATTTAGGTGCGTAAGTTCGGTACATTCTTCCTTCGAGTTGATGATCGGGAGAATCTTGGAGATAAGTAGTGCTTCCTTGATACGTATGCCAAAGGTGTTATGGTCGCTGGCTAAAATTTTGACGTCGAATTGAGATGTATAGGAGAGGAAATGTTGAGCAGACGAAGTGGTTGAACGGAAATATTCTTTGATGCGAAAGTGCAGGGATAAAATTGTGCTACCGATGTATACAGCTGAACATTATTTGCATTTCATCTGGTAAACACAGTTTCTCAAGAAACAGCATTCCAAATTACAAGAATAAGGTGGGTGAAGAGTTTGACGAAGAGTCTGAGATCTATGGCACAATCTGACATAAGTTATTTCTGCGAAATTCTGAACTGATCTTCCAATTAATTCCATCACCAAGAAAGAGCACATTAAAATAAAAGTACTCCTTGTGTTGTCCATAGAAATGTATGTTTCTTCTCGTAACCTCTAATTGTTTCGGTAAGAAAATTTGGTGGGTAGCATTGAGCGATAAGACATTATTGAAAGAAGTAGCATTTTCAATTGTGATAGTATTGTCCGAGCATCTTTATGTAATACACTGGAATTCGTTAGCAACGATGGAGGTTTTGATAAAATTCGGTAGGGTGGATTGGCAGTGAGTAAATAGATTCTTGAGAATTCGAAAGAGATGTAACTAGAAGAGTTTGTATTGACAATGAAATCTAACAAGCTTAGTGAATATTCACGATTAAGATGTTCATTTTATTACTTCTTGGATATGTGAAACTTTTTCGCGCCAAATATCTTTTATTATTGCCAATAAAAGCATTGTAAAGAGGCTTATTTGTAAAACCTAATTGTTTCTATGAAATATTGGCGTCCCTAGTAACAGTAACTAAGAGAAAAACATACAAACTAAAAGTTTATATATTGTAAATATGGTTTTACATGGTCAAATACCCATATATTTGTAAAACTACCTTGTTGATATGCAATATTGGTGTCTCTAGCAACAGTTGCTAAGTGGAAAGTTGATTAGAGGAAACTACTTGAACGATTTTGATAAATTTGACACACTTATATTACCATCAGTGTATGAACGTCAGGACACCATTCCACCTTTAGTGAGAATGGGTAAAAATGACCCATTTTCAACGATCCTAATAGTCCATTAGGCAAGGCTGAGCTAAAGAGCTAACAGCCAAATTACCAATTGGCTTAGATACAGAACTAATGAAATCATAGCAGCAGTGTTTTGATTTACCAACATCGGTACATTATAAAATAACTAGTAAGCCGTTAAACAACTCCAACTAAGTGAAAAATTGATCTTACCCAGTCAGATCATCTAGTTTAACAATAAGATCATCTTTTACTATATTCAATGCATGTCTAAAAATAAAAACAAGTTGCAATTATTTTCGTTCTAATAAACAATAGTTTTTTTTGTAAACAACAATCCATAACGAGTAAGACTAGACAAACATTGTATGTAAAATAAAAGAATTTACTCGTCTACATAAGTTTTAGTTAACACAAAACTCGTTGTATTACAGAAAGCTATTGAAACGAATGAATGAAATCAGATACTGTAATAAGTATCCAAATATGTTGAACATTACATAAGACGTTAATTGCACTCACTAGTTGCCACATGCACTCATACACACTACACGAAAATGGAAAAATGAATTACATTATTATAACATTCTTCCTTTCTTAAAAATACATAGGAGATGGCAATATATTAATTGTGTTTTAGTCTGTCAGGCTTTTGTCTTCCTTGTTCACCTTCGCAGATCATGACCCGAGGAAGTCTCTTGTATCAAATTTGACTGGTGTTCAGTTGATTTCTCAGTTGCTTGTGGAGCTTGACTATCATCAGTGAACGCCCTGCTCTTAGTCTTAGTATCGACGGTATTGTTTATATTGTCTGGACAAGGCAACAAGTCCCGAACTGAGACATTTGATTCTTTGTCATCAGGGCGTAATATGGGTTGGCTTCTAGAAGGTCTACTACGTCCACCAATGGGTCTTGTTTAGAACTTCGCACAAAATGCCGTATTGCAACCTTTCCGTGTTTAGTTTACCAGCTGGGTATACTATAGCCGTGTGACGACGAGCGTCTCTGATAGGCAAAAAACGTTCGCGAGGCGTGCTGTTAGTAGATGTACAGTGGAGAGATCTTATCGACTGCAAGGCGTCTGGCAAGATAGTTTCCAATGAAGAATCACTGAGACCACGAGACTTAAGAGCCAGTTTTTTTACTGTTTTCAAATTATTCCGTTGTGACGTTCGCACTGGCCATTAACGATTGAATGATAGGGAGTAGAGCGTCTAGTAGCAACACCTTTAGAATTTAAAAAGTTCTTCACCTCTGTGGACATAAATTGAGCTCCCCTATCGCTGTGGACATACCGGGCATTCCTGTAAGACAAAAAAAGCGAGCATAGCTTTTCTATGATTGTAGATGCTGAAATATCCTTGCACGGTATAGCAAACAGGAAACGAGAGTACACGTCGATTGTCGTCAATAAATACTATTCAAATTCGACCGCGGCAATGGGCCTTTAAAATCTAAGCTTATCCGTTCGAAAGGCTGCGTGGCTTTTATCAGAGTACCAATCGGGGTTTTATGAAAATTTGGTTTTAGTTCAGCACAAACATGACAATTTGCTGTTGCTGCCTTTATATCATCTAGAGAATATAACAATTTTTTAGTTTTAACAAAGTGACCACTCTTGTGATCCAGGGATGACACAGATCATTGTGCAACTCCGCCAAAGTAGTGTCAGTACGTAGGCTACATACGCGCGACAAGGCGTCCGAGGCCAGGTTGTCTGTTCCAGAGCGATAAATGATATCATAGTCGAAACAGGATAAATCTATTCGCCATCTCGCTATCTTTTCATTCTTTAGACAGTTTCCTGGAGTCAAACATAAATGAGACTGAACGATGATTGGTTATCAAGGTGTAGAAGATTTAGACTGTCGACGAGACGCTTTGTTATGCAGCTTTCACATTGCTAGTATCGATCAAACATTTGGAAGGATGCCGGTTGATATTAATGTCCACCACTAATGAATCACTATTCGGAACCGAAGCTAGTGATTAGATGGAAGCAGAAGACTGACGAGGACGGGATGTTGGGTTTGATCTGTAATGTCAGAGTTTCATTATGCCTTTTGGGCGGGGCACTGTGCTCTAGGATGTCGTGAACGGCCACAGAAGAAGCATTTTGTTGATGCACAGTAGCGACGGATGTAAGTGTAAGCATTTCCGTTTTAGTAGAGGTAAAATGATCCGGAACGATATTACTAGATACCCAAGCAACTGAGTTTCCGTTTGGAACAGTTAATTTGTCCAAGTTCTAGAGATTTCGCCAGGGCCTCAGCGTTGCTCAGATCTAATGTTCTGTTTTAGACTAGATGAAAGTCCGGAGATGAGAGCGTCACGGATAGCTTTTCATCTCTGTGGTTTTGGGCAGCAACGTCTCCGAAATTACAGTCACGTGATAGACGTTGCAGTGTTTGGTGGAATTGATCTACCGACTCTCCAGGTTGCTGTCTTTGCGTAGTCAACAAGTTTCGTGCAAATATGTCGTTAGTTGGTTTCAAAAAAAATATAAGTTTTTCAATTGCTGCGTCGTATTCGTCCACGTCCGCAATGAAATCGTACACTTCTGCCGAGATGAAATTTATTAAAGTTTATTAGGGTGATGTTCGGCGATCGTTATTAAGAAAGTATCGAAAGTTTGCTTCCAGTGCCTCCAATCTTTCGACGCGTTGGGGGGCGTAGGATCAGTAGTAAGTTTTACAGGTTTAAGATGTTTATCCATAAGGAATAATTTTTGTTTCATAAAATGTAAAATAAAAGAATTTGCTTGTCTACACATAAGTTTTATGAAACACAAAACTTGTCGTATTACAGAAAGCGATTGAAACGAATGAATGAAACCAGATACTGTAATAAGTATCCAAGTATGTTGAACATTACATAAGACGTTAATTGCACTCACTAGTTGCCACATGCACTCATACACACTACACAAAAAAGAAAAGATCAATACATTTCTGGTAACAGTAATAAAATAATTTCAAATTACTTTGTTTCAATCAATTCAGTATTTTCTCTGATAAGATTCTCTATTTCACGACCAACACCTAAAATAAAATAACATTTTTGATACAGATTCAACGTAATGAAAACTGGCATAAAGAAAAAAAAAGTAACTGATCGCACTTTTATGGCTAAAACAGGTAAATTTTAACATTAATTCTATTTAGAATGTGTGAACATCCTTTAGAACTAAAAACAGCACCACTGAAAAATTAACAATGATCTTAAATTAATTATTCCATAAAATGGAATTTAAAATTCACTACTATACCATAAAAGCAGAAAGTTAATAATAACCATCATTCTATGTAACAACTATAGAAAGCAAAGAACATTCAGATCAAAACATAGACTAATTATTAAATCAAGCAAATTATGGATGCACTAGAAAATAAGTATTTAATATATCTTTTTTTAGTTACAACAGCAAGCTGAAAATTTTTGGATCATAGAAAAATAAAGAATGAAATCCACTTCCTAAATTCATTAGACATGTTAGTATAGGGAATGCTTGGCTCTGTACCTTCTTTAGAGTTTGAAATAACAAAAATGAACTTTTCATGTAAAAATAAATATTGGATCTGGAGCAAGGCAAGATACCGACAAAAACAGATAAAAAGTAGAGAGAAATCGAGACAAAGATAAAAGCAGCAACTAACAATATCTCAATGAATGGTTACTGTATGTGTGGACGGAATGAAACACCATCCATGATCTACAATTACTGTATGCGTAATCTTTCAAGGAATCTTCAATTAAAAATATAAAATTTAAGATACAGAAATCAATTATGTGAACTTATGTTCTGCCTTATATTCCTATGACCGCAGTTGTAATGTACTATTTTGATAATTATCTACTGCTTAGATATTAAAAGCAGTGATGTAACTGAAATTTGAATGACATTTAATCACAGAAACTGAGATAAAATTTATGCCTACTTAAATAAACTTTCAACATTTCAGAATTATGATGCCTATTGGACTTATCTATATTGCTTAACAGGAGACTAACCAGAAATAAATTTCAAATTCAGAAAACATATCACCGGATAGGTAGATAAAGAAAATAAAACTAGAAATCAAACCTTTTCTTATTTAAATACCAAATTCCAACTTGTTAAAAGTAAATCAAATATAAGCACCAAATAAATTAACTCATTTGTAAAAATATGAATAGTTGAGATAAGGTAAAACTATCTATTTACAGGGTGTCTATAAAGTAACACAACACGAATTAATAATATTTCTGTTGTAATATATTTGAACAATAACAAATAAAATTATAGAATAACGATAAACTTCATAAGTATGACATTAAAATAACAAAACTAATGGTCCTTATGTACGATAATTTTCAAAATGTCCGCCATCTTTGTCAATGCATGCTCGCATTCTAAAACGAACCGATCGGTATGCTTTCCTGCATAATCATTGTTAATCTCGCCAATGGCATCCGTAATTTCACTCTTCAGTTGATTGATAGTCCGAGAATTGGCACCATAAACCTTTTCATTTAAGACCCCCCCCCCCCGGAAGAAATTGCAGGGTGTTAGGTCTGGTGACCGAACTGGCCATTCAATTACCTAAGTCGCCCAATCCAGGCACAAAAGCCGTCATTGAACCACTGACGTACAATCAAAGCATAATGAGGTGGCGCCCTATCTGGGTGAAATATAATTTCATCTTGTTCGGGAAATCTTGGCATGAACCAGTTTTGTAGCATGTGAGGGTAAGTATGTATTTAGACTCTGCCATCATGGAAGTGAGGACCAACAATCCTTTGGACGAAATTAATATTAATAATTATTGTTGCGTTACCTTATTGACACCGTGTATATTTATTTCTATATATAAATGTAAATTTCTTCAAACATATTTCGAGCAATTTTACTTTTATCAAAATAAATTTAGACATTTTTTTATTTAAAAGCATATTATTAGAATTTTTACACCGACAATGTTATTGTCAAATATAAAATATATGCAAACTTCTACATTATATAAACGCTATAATGGTAAGAAGCTTTGAGATTGAACAATTTTCTATAATAATTGAATAATGTAGCCAACTAAATAATCTAATCAAATAATGTGATTCATTAAACACAATTTAATAGAAATATCGAGACATAAAATGAATATAGAATGACCTATATAATCATGTATTTTGTATAATTGAAAATGTGAAAGAAAAAGTAACTAATTAAACTCGAAATATGTTGAAAATAAAATGTTCAGTACGCACCAAAATCATCGCTTTGATTATCCCAAAATGTCACAGAATCGTGACCTAAATAATCGGGATAAAACAATATCCAAATAAGAACAATTGAATAATTAAATTAGCTAACTGTTATTTATCTACAACCTACAGGTTGACCCCTGAAATGAAAACTAAAAAAAATGAAACGAGATATTTACATCAATAAAACTGTTACATCAACATATAGGCTATAAAAAATTATTGAAAGAACCCAGAACACCATCATCGACAAGAAGCATTCCTAACAATTATCAATTAATCCCTCGTAGTGTTCGCTAAAATTAACACAGACGTCAAATCGACATTTTGACCAGTCACTTAAATGGCTCTCAAATCCAAAGAAAACATCTGATTTTGCTCAAAATTGAGATTTACCGCAAACATTGTATTAAAATTTGAGATGCTTTATTTTTATAATTCCTGGGCCAGTCCATAAAAATGCCGCAAAATGGTTTTAAATAGCTCATTATGCTCTTTTACATCAATGGTAGTGGTTATTTGTTGGTTTCAGTTGCAAAAAAAGAAATTTGAAAATACTATTTTTAATGCATCAACAGGGTCTTGTCCAAAAATCAGTGGACTTCAAATTCTGACTCTTTTGGCACACTAGTAATATGTCAGATAATAAGTATTTGTGCAAAATTTGAAGTTATTCCACTTAACTATTCAAATTTCATTGGCAAAATTTCCCTATCTAAATTTTTTAGCACACAAGTTTAATAACTTTTTTGGATCAATTTTTTTTATAAATTTTCTGGAGAACTTAATAATGAAAATTAGGCAAAACTACTTTAAAAAATATATAATTGATGCAAAATTAATAACAATATCGATATTTTGGTGGTTCTTAGGTTGCATCATGGTCACAAAATCAATATTTTCAAAAATTGCATAACATGTTCAACAAGGGTACTTCTGTAATATAATATTATTGGTCAAAAATGACAAAAAGTGCTAGCTCCCACCATAAAATAATTGAATACATGTATGTATAAAAGTGAATGTTGTTCTAGCATAACAAATTTTACCCAAAAATGTCTAGGGTATTCCATACCCCCCTGTAATGACGAAGCATTACGCTTTGTCGATTTAATTCAAATTTTGGTGTGTATATCCACAGAAGCTATTTTTTTTAAATAACAATTGATTCAAAAATCGATGAATTAGGTCATGATCACTTACTGTACATGAATAAAAAAAAAACAATTCATTCTATCTTGCTTAAATTTCATAATCAAAATTAGAATTAGGAAGCTATTAAAAATAATTTTTAAAAATTGTGGTTTCACTTTTCTGTTTGTTTGAGGATACTATACCAGCGAAGGAGGCTCTTTTAAGTAATAAATTTTACCAAAATGTGATTTTATCGTAAGCTCCAAATGCTTCAAAATGGTTTATTATTTTTAGATCATTTTTAGTAGTTTTGGAATGAATTTAGTAACTAAAAAATTCTAACAAATTGACTGGGACCGGGCCTTGTAGACGTCAATAGTTTGACTTTGAATAAAATTATGGAAGATATAAAAGAGGTACTTATGCCAAACACGAAGGCACTCTAAAAAACAAAGTAAATAAATATTTTTATTAGAAGATTAAATTTTACTTTTTTCCTACTTAATTATATTCATATTACGTGCTCTTACTGGCGAAATGAACGTTTCGATGAAAAAAATTGGTTAAAATACAAATAATATATTTTTTAATTGAAAGCCATTCGTAAGTATGTGTTTAACGCAACATTAGATGCTAAGTACATAATATGTCCCTGGGAACAATAGTGTTGCAAGATGCATAAAACAAGGAAATAAAAATACATAATTATGTTTTGAACAAATATGTAGATTAGAAAGTTATAACCTCTATGGCTGGACCATTAAATTAATAAAGAAATTGATTACAATCAATTTTATATAAGAAATCTGTGGATATAATACATGTAATCAAATAGTATAACAGCTACATACTTCTAAAAACTTCAAATCTATCGATTAATACTATCAGCTGATCATAAGAATTAATTTCATTCTACACAAAATACCCTCAGCAATACCGTACCTAAGCAAAACCAGCCTGAAAGTCTAAGAACAGATTATATTGTTACTACATTCCTGTGTTGTTTAAAACATTAGTTCGTCCTTACTTAATCAATCTTCATATTAGTTAATAACATTATATCATTAACTAAGATCAATAAAGCTACAGGTATATTCTAACATTGAGTGCGCAAAATTGAGTAACCAAAAAAATAAAATACTTTATAGGTGATAAATCTTACACAAGAAGAATTATTTCAAAAAAATGTTTTTAAAACGGTATTTTAATAGATCAATATTACATTCTGTACCTTTTAAAAACCTACTTATTGACACCAAGAACCTCCTTAGTTATTCTATGAAAGGTACACAATAAACAAAAAAATAGATAAGCGGTTAGATATCTTATGCGATTACGTTGGTTGAACTTATCAAAAAGCAATCATTATAGTTTAATATTAGTTAAAAAGAATGGTGTTATTTTAGAATATATGTACAATTACATAATATATCAAGGCTCCATGCATTTATCACATAAAAAGCACCGAAAATGCATCATTTTTTAGTATACATACATGGGACTGCAGCTGCGAAGAAATGCAGTCAGCATAGCTTTTAAGTATCCCTTGATAAGGAACTTTGCATTAAATTATTGAATTTTTTAGTATATCTTCCAATTGATTTAATTTCAGCTAGATTTCCATGTAGGTATGCTTTGAGAGATAAAATCAGACTTAAAATAATGCAAAATGCATCAAACCATGCGATTATCGCTAAGTAAAATAAAATATTAATAAGAAAAGAAATTGTCCATTTCGTTTCTGAATTCTTTATGTTCCAAAAATCAAACAAATAATGTTTAACATAAAAATTCGATAATATATACAACCCTGGAGAAAAGTAAATGTAGCTGTGAATGTTGTCTGTTCATTTCCCTCATGGTCTATTAGCTTTCTCCTAAGTAACATTGGCTTAGTATTACGTGGTTATTATTTTATGTTTAAAAATATTAAATTTATTATCGTTACCGTTATTTTTGTCTATGTTGTATATAGCTACAAAGTAAAAACTTCCAAAATTCTAATATTTAGTTTCTTAATAATTTAAAGTTCCTTAAAGGAGTTTGATAGAAAGTAAAATCCACATTCTCCTTTCTACAGTTGTCAATTGAGCCAACAAAGAACCATATTATTATCGAAATGTGGAGATAAATTATTATACTTTCATAATTGTATTGCTCAATCTAAGTTATTGTAAATAAAACTATATATAAAAGATAAACGACCGCTTTCTCTACTAGGTTTCTTTGTTAAATATTTATATTCCATGTAACACACAATAGTAAGCAGTTAACAACAATTCATGCTATTAGAACAAGAACTTTGTTAGAAAATCTCAGACAGATTTGAAATAAAGTATTACGTGTTTTGTAATCCCTAATAATTTGATTTCTTGAAGTTTGATCTAGATATAGAATAGACAAACAACAAAAATGCAATAAAAATACATTTATATATACAGTACAGTTGAAAAGTTTGGAAACACTTGTTCATTATTATTGAAATCAAGAAAAATGTTAACATGTTTAACTAAACAGCTTTATTATGGAATTACAGGTAACTTTATAATACAAAATTAACAGAATGATATAAATATCAATCAAAAATGTTCAAAATATGGTTTATCATGGTATTAGTACTTTGTGTAACTGCCCATATTTTGCAAACACAAATCAATGAAAGTATGTTGGGCATGGATTGAATTACAGTACTCATTGGTTGTTTCTTGTGTCCATACACGCTTCACAACATCAATAAGTTCTTTGTAGGATGAACAACAGAGCTTATGCACACTGTCACTTTGACCCAACAGTTCTGATATCCGGGGAATTCTTCAACCAGTTTGGCATTATGGCATGGAGCTCCATCTCCCTATAGAATAGATGTATTTTTCAATACCATAAACGGAGGGTAATTTTAAGGTAGTCATGTGCCCTAGTAGTGGATCTACGTGGAATGAAATGAAGACCACACCGTCCATTCATGGTTATGGCACCCCAAATCATCACTGATGCAGCTGAGCGAACAGTCTTGTTGATGTAAGGATCATTAAATCGCTGATTTTTTGGGCTTCTTACTGTCTGACGATTTGATTGGAAATGCGATATCTTTGTTTCGTCAGATAACATTACAGTAGCCCAATCGTCTAGCGTTAAATGTTGGTAGCGCAAACATTTTTGAGACAACAAAGGTTCATTAGCTCGTAGTTTGATTTTTTTTAAATAAAACGATGTCGTATTGTGACACTGCTGCACAAATTCTCTTGAATGGGTGGTAGATTGGAGCGAGTTTCTGATGAGACAAAAGGATTGGCCTTAGAATATCGATGAATAAATCGATCCGTTTGAATTGAGGTTGCCTTTGGTCGACCTGAGCGTTTCCTACTGCGATAATCATGCTTGTCAGTAATGTCAGTTAAAGTTTTTGATACACAACATACGCTTAGAGTAGCCTCCCTGAGAAAGAATATGGATTTGAGCACGCTTTTCGACAGATATTCCATCCACACCCCCATTTTTAAAATGTGCAATAATATGTATCTGATGCTTTAATATCAATCGCACATAAAATTTCATCAGCTTTTTCTTATTAATCAATCATATTTCATCAGTTTGTTTCTTATTGGTAAATGAAATCATTATTGAAAAAATGATTTTCTCAAAAAATTCTGTTTCCAAATTTTTGAACATTACTGTAGGTATTTATAACAGATTGTTACGAAAAAGTAAACTTATCATCACAAACACTATGATTGACTTAGAATTAAATTAGATCTAAGAAACAGGAACAACTTAAATTCAAATTATATTAGAAATTGTTTTTAATAAATTTCCAAAGATTAGGTTGTCATGTACATAATACCCACTAAATAATAAAACCTTCAATTACTTCAAATAAAAAATATAGTTTTACAGAAATAAAATACAAACAATTTACTAGTTTCTCCATAGTCGTCCAATGATGAGTTCTCTTCATTAGCCAATAAATCTTCGAAATCTGTGCTATAATTTAATAACAATCACATTAGTAAGATATATAGCCTTAAATAAATAGGTTTGAAGCACCGTTGTAAATGGGCTCTAGCAAAACAATTCAAAATTATTAACGCTTACCCTGAAGATTTACTGAACACCCAGAAATGATTGCACTAGGTTTTATCTTAAATATCGGAATTAATAAGACGGTCTGTAGTATTTAATATGGATTCTACCTCTATCAGTACAACCTACTTACTAATCATTCAAAAGGATAAGTTGTACTCAAAACTCTTATACATATTTGGTTTGTATTGACAGTTGGAATATTATGTAGGAAAAACCTTTGCATTTTAAAGCCACTTACTTATCTCCTGGATAAATTACAGGTTCCTCACTATCATCTATCCGTGACATAGTTACTTCAAATTCGTCAATAGATTTGTTATTGGTAGCTATTTGAAGCTGGGACTCCAACGATTTGGGGTTAAATAACACATTCTCACTCTTAAGTACGTCAATTGGAGTTTCAGACGTAACTGCATCAGTGTGTCTGTCCCAAATATCTAAATTTAAAATAAAATGTAATTTGTAACTCTCTACAAATCAGCCTAACGAATGACCCACTATGGAACAACATAGTTGATGTGATTAAGCCCCCATACCTCGTACATCATTCAAAATTAGATGTAAACCCCAAAAAGACACTTTGAATATCGTATGCATTTGTGCTACTATTCCACCAAATTCGCTAGAAAGAGTATTTTCACAGAAAAATTTTATGAAAGGACCCTAGAGTTAATGACACCATAAGTCTAGAAGACGATGACTTTGAACCCAACATCACTGAAGCTAAAGTAAGAGAAGCTCTGAAAAGCTTAGTTAATGGAAAGTCTGCAGGCGCCGATAACATACCCATAGAACTCCTTAAGACTGGTGACACAGTCATAGTGAAAGTGATCACAACTGAATCTGGAGCACCCGCAAATGGCCAGAAGACTAGCATTTATGTCCCTCTGTTTAAAAAGAGAGACAAATTTATGTGCTGCAACTACAGGACAATAGCTCTGATCTCACAAATGAGCTAAATCCTCCTTAAGAACATTCAAAAGAGACTTGAGTACTACCATCTCACGCAACTTCCCGATGAGTAAGTAGGTTTTAGAGCTGGTAGGCGCACTAGATACAAATGCATGGGTAGCCGACAAAATCGTGAGCAATCAAACCCTCGAAGCCACTATAGCTAAGCTTCAGCTCCAATACATCGGACACACTCTAAGAACGAACTCTCTTGAAAAAGACATCCTAACAGGCACCTTGCCAGGTGAAAGAAGAAGAGGCAGACCCAATAAATCTTTCTGGAAAAGTATAAAAGATCTTATGAAAAGAGACACAACCCAAAATATTGAATCGTGATCGAGATCGTCAAGTGTGGAGACGGACCATCGCAGAGGTCACCAGGGGTCGTACGCGACTCAACGGCACAAGGTAAAGTTAATAAATCATTGATGCAGGAGTGCAGTCTTTAAAATGAAGTCACACAATTGTTTTTTTTGTAATTTAAGCCGTACTCTGGTTTAAATTTCATAAACATCAAAGTTGCAATCTAGTGGTGTTAATTGACTTAGACCACTAGATAGCAAAGTTGATGCTTTCTTATGAAATTTAAACCAGAGTACGGCTTAAATTACAAAAAACACAATTTTGTGACTCTATTTTAAAGATTGCACTCCTGCACCAATGTTTTATAAACTTTACCATTGTCGAATTGGGTGGGATAGCAGCAGAAATACATACGATATTAAAAGTGTCTTTTTGGGGTTTACATCTTACTTTGAATGATTGTTTTCTGGTTTAACTTGAATTGTGCAAAATATGAGAATTCACCAACTCTTGTTAACTTTTGTTCCAACTAGTTTGTCCATTTTAGCATTTTCGATTTTGTATGTTTTAATTTAACCCTGTCTAATAAAAAAAAGACAACAGTCGGCAAAACAAAATTCATTGAGTAATGAATAAAACTCGAAGATAAACACCCGTGAGATTAATCTAATATAAAAATACAACATACTAATTCTATCTGCCATCAATCGTTCCTGTTTAAACGAAGATTGAACATCATCCTTATCAAAAACAACTGCTGTTTTAATGTTTTCAGTCTTAGAATGAGATGTGATAACAACATTGTTACTCTTTGCGTCTTCAACAATTGATGGTTTTCCTTCTTTTCTCCGAGACCTTCTTAATGACCAACTACGAGTTAAGGTGCTGCTTCCTAGCATCCCTCCTTCTACTGATTCCGATTCTGATGATCCAGGATGCAACATCAGACTCTTTGTCCTTTCAATGTAATCCATATGAGACCGAAAAAGATCAGTATAGCGTTCATGCAATTGGCTGTATTCACGTTTTTGTTCCGTTTCTTTTTCTTCCAAACGAGAAACTAGAAATAACAAATTAAGTTTCTTAACCAACTTTTAAAAAATGGATAAACAGAGCATCATTCATTAGATTAAGGTTAAGTAACCAAAAATTAAATTAAAATAACACAAATCGCATAAAAGCTAATTTTTCACGCAATTGTTAATCAATACTATTTTTTATTTTTGAATAAATCACAACCTGCATATGTTGAAAATTATAACCAATTTATAATATTTTACAATACGTAGCTTAGCAGTAGAAAACTTGTTGAAATAGTTCAAAGATAGTTTTACCTTGCTCATTTGAGTTTCGTGTTTTAATTTCCATTATACGCACTAGAGATTCAAGACTTTCAATTTTTGATTCCATTTCTTTTTTCTCTTCTTCTCTTTCATCTTCTACTCTCAGCGTTTTCTAAAAAAAAAACTTTATGATAATTTATGAATATATAAAAATTCAGTGCTCGATCTGGAGGCAGTTCCAAGAAAGAACTGGAGCTACTGTCCACTTTCAAAAAGTGTAAATATTTCAAAAATATCACAGAACCATTCTCCTTAGTACGGGCAGGGGATTGGTGTGCTCAGGGTTAGAAGCCACCTATTGGACCTCTACACCACAAAAGGATGCATGCTGGTTACAGGAATCTCCATTGCCCCAGAAAGAAGCCCGTCCCAAGCCCGGATAAATAGTGAGGATTAACGGCTCAGGAATGGCATCCGGTCATAAAAAAATCTGTGTCAAAACAAATATGAGATGCAGAGTGACATCGCCGTAACGTTGTGAAAAGTGGGCAATGGCTATCTTATCAAAAGGAATAAGGTTAAAGAAGATAGTTCAAAGAAGATAAAGAAAAGATATCTTCATGAGATAATTTAGGATAGCAACACTGAACGTGGGAACAATGAGTGGGAAAGGAGATAGTTGATGTGATGGAGAAAAAGAGATGTGCTGTGTGTCCAAGAGAAAAGGTGGAAAGGGCAAAAGGCAAAGGACATGGCTACAACATGTACTATACAGGTGAAAACAATATGAAAAATAGACAGTTGTGCTGAGCCCAGGGATAAAACAGGGAATTGTACCAGTGACCAGAGTTTCAGATAGGCTGATGTGGATAAAGATGGAGAAGGTGATAGTAAATGTGGTTTGTGCCTAAGCACCAGAAGCTGGTTGCATGGAAGAGGAGAAGAATAACTTCTGTGAGCATTTAGGTGGAGTGGTGATAAATATACCAGAGGAAGAGCAGTAGTAGGTTGGAGGAGACCTAAATGGACATGTCGGTGATGGGAACGATGCAGCAGATGTCATAGGAATACATGGTATTGGGATAAGAAATGGAGGGAAAAGGGTTGTAGACTTTGCAATGACACATAGAATGGCAGTGATCAACATATATGTACTTCAAAAAGATACTATCTAGGTAAATAACATACAGTAGTGGTGGGACAAGGAAAGAGTTAAAAAGGTACAGGACTGTCATGTAATACCAAAAAGAGGCAGTGTTTTGCACAGCAGCAATACAGAAAAAAGTAAATCAGAAAGAGATAAAAAAGAAAATTTATTGGGGGAAACTGAAAAACATAGAAAAATTTGTTTGAAAAGGTGGGACAGGAAAAGTCGTGGGAGGTACTGAGCAGTGTTATAAAAGAGGTAGCAAAAGATGTGTTGGTATTACCTCAGGGAAGAAACATGGTGGTGGTGTACCGACATAAAAATTGTTATAAAGGTGAAAGTGAGAGGAAAAAGAAAGGGACTTGAATTAGAGTGAGGAGACGAGCAAAGCATTCAAGAAAGCAAACAAGGCAGCAAAACGGGCAGTGGCTAAAGTAAAAGCAGAGACCTATATAGCAGCCTAGAAGAGAAAATGGACATCTGAAAACTATTAGACACACAAAACAAAGAAATAAGGAATCAAAAGATGTATACCAATCAAAAATGGTAAAAGATAAAAATGGACCAGTACTAAAAGATGATGCAAAATCAGAGACAGATGAAAGGAGAACTACCATCAGCTCCTGAATGTGGAAAACCTGTGAAAAGAGCATAGAATAGAAAAAGCTAAAGAAACAGAAGCAAAAGAAGTGAGTGAGGAAGAAGTATACAGGGTATTAATGCATATGAAAAGACGAAAGGAGTTGGACGAGATGGCATACCAGTAGAGACTTGGAAAGCACTTGGCAAAACAGGGATAGAGAGATTAACAGCAGTGTTTATAAAGGTCATGGAGATAGAAGAAATGTCAGAAGATTGGTGATGAAGTACCTTGATCCCAACAAAAGCAAGTATAATATACAGAACTGTGGAGAGGCTGAAATTGTAGGAGAGAATTGTGGACAAGAGATTGAGAGAGAGTGACAGTAAAGCACCAGCAGTTTAGTTTTATGCATGAGCAGAGTACAACAGATGCTATTTTTGCACTGTGGCAGGTGATGGAGAAGTACAGGAAAGGACAGAAAGACATCCACTTCATCTTTATTGGCTTAGAGAAAGAATATGACAGGGTATCAAGACAAGAACTGTGGAACTATTTGAGGTTGAAGGTAGTAGAGAAGAAGTATATCAGACTCATCCAATACATGTACAAAGGGTGTACAACAAAGGTGATGTGTGTTGCTGGTGAGCCTGAGGACTGGAGGTGACTGTGAAATTCATCGAGGATCTGCCCTGAGCCCACTTCTTTTTGCCTTGATAATAGACTGTCTGACAGGTAAAGTCCGCCATGTGAATGCTGTTGGCAGATGATGTGGTTATAGGATTGGAGCCAGGGGCAGAGGTAGACCATAGACCAGAAAGGTGGAGACCAGCACTGGAGGATAGAGGAATGTGAATTAATAGGCAGAAAATGGAGTATTTGAAATTGAGTCAGTAAAGGATGAAGAGGTGAAAATGCAGTAAGAAAAAATCAATCAGGTAGAGGAATTCAAATACATGGGCTCAACAGTTCAGGTAGATTGTGGAAAGAGGTAAAGAAATGCATACAAGCTGGATGGGGTTCATGGAAAAAGGATAACTGGTGATATATGTGACAGAAAAGGTGAATGGTAAAATGTATAAGACAATGGTGAGACCAGCAATGCTGTATCGCATGAAGACTGTGGCTACAATAAATAAGCAGGAAGAAAAGATGCAGGTGGCAGAGATGAAAATGCTTAGGTGGTCTTTATGATTGATGACTTGACAAGGTGAGAAATGAAAAAGTGAGGGAGTGGATGACTATTGAAGCTAAATAAGGGAAAGTCCAGAAGAAGATTATGGGATTCAAAATATGCAATCAAATAATTAAATTCCAAAGAGCTTCAAGACATTATCAGCTATTAAAAAACAACAACTGGATATTATTTAAGTTACCTCTTCAGCTGATTTTCTGAGTTGTCTTTCACGTTCAAATGTTGCTAAGACTTCAGTTTGGTCCTCTCGCAATAATTCCATGTCAATTTCCAGGTTATGTTTATCAGTATACAATTGGTCCATACTTTCCAGCATTCCAACTATGAGAGGCATCAAATTAGCTACTACATCATTACCATAACGATCTATCATTCCTTCAAACTCTTGGTAGATTGAATTAGCCAGAGTATGCACTCTGTCTGAAATTGGGATCATTGGTTGATTTTCATGAGTTTCATCTTCATCACCACAGATAGTTTTTGTATGCTCCTTTTCATCACTAATTAAATTAAGACTATTATTGGCTGTATGAAAAGTCATTTCATTATCTTGATTTAAAATCTGATGTGTACTTCCAATATAAATTTCACTTTGTTCTTGGGCCTCTAAAGAGGCCCCCAATTCACTCATTCAGATTTGATAAAAAATGATAAGCTAAAATTCAAAACAAAAGTAGTATGTACCATAATTTTCATACTATCTTATTGTTATTTACCTAGATTCAAACATAATCCATACAAAAATAGAAATGATCAAAGTGGTTATTATGGTTAGGTAATTTTATAAAGAAACTGATTTAGAATAAAATATAGCAAATTATTATACAAATATAATACAAGTTTATAAGAAAAAATGAAGCACCACTATTAGCTAAAGCATTGTTCAAACTACTTGAGGACTTACACCATTGTTATACAATGTTTTGTTGTTCTGTTCTTATCCAAAATATGTCTGCCAAATGTCAACACACTTCCCCAATTAAAAACAAATAAATGTATGAATTGTTAAATATGGGTGATCAAAGCATAAAACTTAACAGATAGTTGCATAAATGTTAAAAAGAAGTAGAAAATCCATCGATTATAACACCAATTTAAGTAGAAACCATGGTTTTATATATAGTTTAATAAATAAAATTACATGAAACTACACATAAATAATAATTTAATAATATCAGTGATTGACCTATCTGTTTAGTTAGTTAACTCTAACCATATATCTGTTAGATAGGTAATTAGAGACACTACCTAGCGTAATTTAATATGCCGATAACAAAATTTTAATAGAGTTAAATAGATATTGATCTATGGTTTTAGGAAATAAAATTTTGTTGTAAAATTATATTTTTGATTATTAAATTATTTGATATTTAAAGATTATTTAAAATTTGAATGTTACCTAGTAATTTCAGTAGTTAAGTAATTTAAAATTTGAACATTCAAATTACCCTATATAAGCAACTATTTTTTATACTGATTTTTCATACTAATGAATTATTTAAGTGAAGTAGACCAAAGGCTAACGAAAATATTTTAAGAAATAGAAACAGGAATGATCAGATAAGTATTAATTTATATTATTTATTAATAATATTTCATATTATTTTATAGTTTAAAATAATTTATAGAATAAACTTAAAAATTAAATTATAAATGAAATTGTTTGTTTTTATTTAATAAAAACTTTGGGCTATTAAATTAGAGATTTATGTTTACCTAGAACTAGGAGTCAGTCTCTTGGTAACACAATTATGAATTATGTGAATTCTTTACAAAAGGAATAGAAATGAAAAGGCCACAAGATCAAAAATTGTATCAGCTCAAACCTTAAAATATGTCAAATACTATTGTTGTAGATAAATGATATTTTAAAATATTAGAGCTGACAAATTAATATAATAATTCAAGGTCTTGATTAATTCAAAAGAAAATCAGAAAAACTGATGGGTTTTGGACATCTAACATACGTAGTCAACTTTTCATCATAAACAAAAAATTAACATTATTGCAATGTGATTTAGCTAGGGAAGTCTGGTGTCTAATTGTCTGTACCACCAATCAATATTTAGTCTTTCCGAGAAATTGTTTTTATAGAAAAGATAAATAAAAATACACAAAAACTTTTAAAAATTAACTTTAAACTGCGTTATGGAATAACTAAAGTTAAGACGAAAATGAGTTTGGACCAGATTTTGTTTTTAATTTAAAGCATGTTTTACGTAAATGTATAAGAGCATTAATAAAACAGGAATACTTTGATAAAAATATACTACTTATCTATTATTACTCGCTAATGATAGCCCAGGACAGCTGTTTCGGCCTTGTTCGGTCTCATCAGCTAGGCCTAATCACAGCCTGAGCAACATGAAATTGTCGCATATTTCATATCAAAGTATATCAGTATGGAAAAATTTCTATAGTTGCATAAGAAGAGAGAAAATAGAAGATATTAAGAAAAAACATATTGGAAAGCCTGTTTCTTTAATGAAGGGCACTCACGATGTCAAAGCAGGTCCTGGTCAATTAATGTGTAAAGATTAATAATAAAAATAAGTATACTTTGATAAGAAATATACTACTTATTCATATTACTCGCTAATGATAGTCCAGGACAGGTTAAAATGTGTATTTTTCAAAAATGAATGTATATAATTATTGGTAAAGGCTATCTAATAGAATATGAAATCGCAAAATTATAAAAAATATTTTCGTTAATGAATAATTACTAAAAACATGTACCTATAAAATTATTTTGTCAAAATTTAATTGCTTCTACTGAAAAATGAAGATACACCATTAAGTCCTTTGAGCGACGCAGTGAAAAGCCGGTCAAAAATGTTACATCTGCCCCAATAACACCTACCTATGTGATATATTTATGTAGTATACTTTATTTTATGTTGTAATTTAATATTTCAAAATGGTCAATTGAATAATAATTAAACAGATATAAATGTTCAATGGCGTCATGTGCACGATTTTGATAGTAATAATTATATTCAACCAATTCATTACACAATAAGTAAGCTGTCCACTCAAATCGGATGTTTAGATCTAGAAAACGCCGACAAAAGTGTTGCATGGCAGAAAGCTTTCAAACCAATAGCGGACGGGCTAAAGAATGATCGTCACAATAATAAATTGACAATAACGGATAACTTTAGAGCCTCTTATGGATTAACTGCATTAAATAAAATAGACTAGTATGGCTCCAAAAGATATAGAAAAAGTCACTTAAAGAAATTAACCTGGCACTAATAAATTTTGTGAGCAGGATCATCTCATTAGGCAGTGCCCTACTTCCGGAAAAGTTGCACAAATTGCTCCTAACTTAATCATTTTGCACGCGTATGTAAATCTATCAGGTGAGACGCACATATTATCGGTGAAGGAACCAGTGCATAGTTCGTTGTTCTGATTTTTATTTGAAAAATATCCGGTATAAAGAATTCATTAAAAAGCAGAAGCTGAAGCAATACATGAAATAAAGAATGACATTTTAAGGTGGTCAGTGAACTTCTGTCCCATTTAGGACTGGTCTCCCCTAATGTTTTGGTTGGAAATATTTGTTCAAATGCCTAAAATAACAGTTTTTGACCTGATACATTTATCCAAAGAGTCCGTCAATAGGTCAATTGTCTCAAATGTTGGTCCAACTATAGGGTGTCCCATAAAAAACGGCGTTTTCCCGAAAATACAAAATTTATTGTTATATTATACACATTGTTAACAGTTATTTATCGATATAAAAATGATTA
>JAUYWI010079864.1:0-13312 GCA_034780595.1 Parotoplana pacifica
AATAATTATCAAAATTTTATATCTATAAAATTTCATATGAATAAATCATAGATTGATAAAATCTCAATCTATTAAATCCGATAAAATAAGTTATGTTAGATGAAATATTGTATTCTTATATTTTAGCTAGATAACAAGATTATTAAATACTAACATTTGAAAAACATTTTATTAAAGTAACATTTTGAGTCAAACAAAAACATTTTGTGAACATGTCGATAAACCAAACTAATACGCCAAATTACCGGTCGCATTTTGTGGTGTAAATTTTCATAATTGAAATACTTTTTAATGTATTATATTTTGTATGATGTTAATTTTTAATAATATTTAATTTCTTTTAACAATTAAGTTTTCTACGGAGACATTTCATAATATGCTACATTTTAAACTCATTAGAATCTTGAGAGCTTTGGGTACTGTCACGCAATAATTTGGAAGTTTAATGTATAAAGGTTCATCTACAGAAATTTAAAATTGTCAACTCTTATTTTACATAATGACTTTGATGTCAAAAGAAAAGACTTAAGCTGACAAATTTGTTTTAATTTTTTTGCCTATTTTCGTGTAATACTTTATCAACTAACTGGAAGATGCTATGAGTTTGTTAACCATTATCATCAACTTTAAATTTCATAGTGACGAATTTGAACATGGTTTGAATTCATAAATATTTAATAAATTCACATCTGACTATACCAAACTAATAAATTCATCTGACTATACCAAACTAAAGAATCAAATTTATTTAGATACAATTAATATGTCAGATAGCTAACACATCATTCGAGAAATATCAGCCATATAAATCTTTATTAATCTTATCTACACATTTGTATCGATCCATACTAAATACTTTAGGACATCCAATTACGTATTGTTTTTCAATTACCGGCACTAATTATTTCACGATAGTCACCATATTTAAATGCTATTTTATTCTCCTGTAGAATTACAACATACTCAGAGAAATAAACTTCTAGCAGACGATGTTGAGAGAACAATGGCACAAACAGGTGATATTAAAAGCAATACGTCACATTCAGTTGATGTTGAGAGAAATACGTCACAAACAACAAAAACTGGAACCGTCTGTCAAAATGTGAGATTCATTGGTATTATTTTATGGCTAATTATATTGGCTGCAGCAGTTTCAGGATTCGTGTATGTTACTGTTGATGTTCTAGTTCGATATCAAAGCGGTCCCGTAGCTCAAACATTTCAACAAAATAGTGCTCCCTTTGTATGGCCGGATGTGACTATTTGCAGCAATGCAAGATATGATTGGGATAGAGTTTGGAATTTTGCTTATAGATCTGATTATCATGCACGTTGGCGATATTACAATCGACTTCTATTCAAAATCGGCTACTCCGGTCCATATAGCGATGCATTTGCACTTCAACAAAGCAATTTCGAGAACACCACATTCACACAAAGTCCTAAAGATTTCATGGTGAACTGCATATTTAAGGGAGAGGAATGTTCCTATCGCAATTTCACACTTCATTACCATCCTTATCAATTTGGATGCTACACTTTTAAATTCAATAACCGAAGAGTAGGGGTACCTGGAAAAGAAAATGGATTAAGTCTTATTTTAGATGTAGGTTTGTATCCTGCTGACTTCAGGAGATCAGGTAAACCTATTTCAAGATTTAAAGGTTTTGTAGTTTCCATACATAATCCTGGCACTCTCTCTGATTTACAAAATAATGCTATTCAAGCTGCCGTTGGTAGTGCAACTAACATAATACTTTCCTCAAAACAGATGGTATCAAAAAGTCGTCCTGGTAAGGAATGCCTTGATACAAGGTCCTGGTCTAATGTTGTTGGTTTAGAGAAGAAATATATTACCTCAGAAACAGACTGCATTGAAGAACAAATTCAAAACAACGTTTTAAACGAATGCGGATGTCAGGATCCGGAACGTTACAGAAGAAAAGCTGCCACTGGCTCATCAATTATTCGACATTCATGTTTGCAGTTTCTTACAGAGGCCTACAACAGGGATGTTGGTGGCAGTTTTCTGGCATTAATTGTTGATTTTGAAAATCTGGGATATTCCGGAATCGACAAATATATCAATAATTCGATCATAAATCATACAAAAATTAATCCATTTTATAAAAAGTTCCTTTGCTACTACAATGGATTGAAGAAACAAAACCAAATAAATATCAGATGTCCAACTTTTTGCAATTCAACAATTTATGAAATATCATCAAATTCTAATAATTGGCCAACCATCCATTCTGTGCATTGGACTATTCTAACGCTGTACGAAAAGCTATTAAAAATGAAAATATTAACACATCAAATATCAGTTCAATGGTATTCAATTTTCATAAATATTAACGCTATGATATCTACGAAATTATTAAATCTGATGTAAAGACCCAACTAAACAACACTGAAGCGCTGGCAGTTCTGCAGTTAATGCAAAGCCGATTCACAATGATTAATATCTACACCAAAACAAATCGAATTAACGCTGAAATTGAGGAATACATCTACGACCTTAATAGTTTGTTATCCGATATCGGTGGATGCCTTGGAATGTTTCTTGGGGTTAGTTTACTCACTCTGTATGATATCATTATAGTTTTTGTCAAAGGTCAAAAATATGTTCGAGAGATGATACGTGAGTAAATGTTATGTTGATAATTTACATTGTCAGTTAGAAAGTAACTAGACCGCCACTTCTGGACTTTGTACTGTGGTTCTTTTTACCTTATTTTCATGTTTTTGAAAGCTTTATCATTACCCATTGTTATATAGAAAATTGGTTATCAAAAGTGTCAAGTTGCATAAATAGTGCATGTTACAGGCACTCTATCCAAAAATGACTAAACACCTTTTATGCTAATTTACTTTACACTAGATGTTTAAACATAATCTACACTTTTTGTGGAAATGTCACATTATTTGGATAATAGAAACTTTCAAAACAAACAAAATCCATAAAAAACTTCCCTAATTTTCACTACAAACAGACTGTCGTTTAGCCAATAAAATCGCAAATTGTTTTGTGCTAAAAGAGACGATTACGTAGAATCTACACGTAATAATTATATCCAGATTAACCAATTTTCGAATGATGTAAATTTCTTATGAAAACTAAATATGTCGACCTAGACTTACAAAGTCAAAGTTAAATTAGTATATGGTTTATTTACTCTAGCCTATGGGGGATATCTATGGTCCTACTAAAAAAGAGACAAATAGCGTTTCACCTCTCTAGTTCTATTGATATTTCTATGGTTATAGAAGACTAATAATAACGTTCAAGAAAATCGCATTGGCTAACGAATTTGTTACGGATGTCATAACATATTTCATCTACAAATATCCGATATAAATATAAACTAGATAATTGGAAACTTTCAGAGTCTTTAATTATTTTAAAATTAGTCTAAATCTTAGGTGAATCAAAGCCACTGTTTACTGATACTTTTCAGCATAAGAAAACAACAACGCTTTCTTGTTGAAACTGAATCGTAAAACAATTATAAAACTTATACATTCACATGTGTGTTTTAGTCTAATAGTTTCTCAATAAGTAACACATTTTATGCACAGTTCTTTTATTAATATTTCAATTTCATAATTAGTAGCACATTTATACACATAACATTTATCTTGGCCTATGACAATAGGCTGTTAGCTATATAACCTAGATTCTAAAGGACTTCTGTAAATTGGCTAAACTTTTTTATGAATACAGTTAGTTATGAACTTTAGTGTATGATCGTTTTATGAATACAGTTAATTGTAAACTTTAGCGTTTGATCTTTTAATGAATAGAGTTAGTTGTGAACCTTATTGTAATGATCGTTTTATGAATATATTTAGTAGTATACTGTTGTGTATAACCGTTTTATGAATACAGTTAGTTGTGAACTATAGTGTATGATCGTTTATGAATACAGTTAGTTGTGAACTTTAGTGTATAATGGTTTTATGTACACAGTTAGTTGTGAACTTTAGTGTATGCTCGTTTTATGAATACAGTTAATTGTAAACTTTATTGTTATGATCATTTTATGAATACAGTTAGTTGTGATCTTTAATTTATGATCGTTTTATGTGCACAGTTAATTGTAAATTTTAGTTTTATGATCGTTATATGAATATGGTTAGTTATGAACATAATATAATATTTAGGTGATTTTGGTTAGTTATGAATATTTTAACTAGACCATCATACAGATTAATTATAATAATATTACTTCATTTTAGTCGGCAGTCTCTCCTTAGAATTCTATTAATTTGCCCAGAACATTAGCTGTTTTAATCAACACATTTAGATGCAGTTTTACCTAATAACATTGATTATAATAACCACAAGTATTATAAGTTTGGTGTTATTTTTTATGTTGGCTCTTTATTTAACAACGGCCATTATATTTCCCATATACATAAATATAATGATTCTATCAATGTAAAGTGGACTTTGATCTGTATTTTAATTCAACCAGTGCCTATTCAACATATTTCCAAGTTACACAATAACACGTAGATGTGAACATTATATGTTGTATTGAGCTAGTTGTGAACTTTATATAATATTTGGGTGTTTTATGTATGCAAGTAATTATGAATTTTATGGATACAGCTAATTGTATACTTTATCGTATTCAGTATTTTATGTATAAAGGTATAATAGTTGTGAACATTATGTAATAGTTGAGTGTTATATAAATATATTTGTCAGCATTTTAATATTCAGTGTTTTATACTGTTTTACTTGATAATTGTTATCCAATTGTCAGCATTGTATGTGGCAAAATCTTTTAGAAAATAATAGTTACAAACTGTGTAGATTAATATTTTTTAAGTTGGATTTAAAATTCGATTTATCTATTGATAGTCAAGGTGACTGTACGGACTTTATGAAAAACAAAATATTTCCAAATCCGATAATGTTTCAAACCTTTAATGATTTGCCTGATTTAATTTGTCTTTTTAATTCACGTCAATACTTTGACGACTATTTCTTGCTGTTCTAATTTGTGTTGGCGAATTTGATTTGTTGTTCGATTCAAATCAACTGGCATTTTTTACATTTATGTAGCAGAAAACATTTGAGGAGATACCTACCTTATTTCTTCTAGGACTTATATCAAATTTTGGTAGTTATCCTGTTGTGGTTAAATAAGAGAACAAAGATGATGAACATTGTTATTATTCTTCAACTTTTGTCTGAAATATTAGATGATCTATTCCACTAACTTGGGGGACAATAGCAATTGATTTTCATGTTGCGGTGTTAAATTACACTATTGAGGTTTACCCTGTGAAAGTATTGAAAGCAGCGTATCTATCCCCATCTTCTTTTTTGCATTTCTTTCTACCATTTTTCCTATTTTGCTACCCCTCTCCGCCCTTTACTTCTTTCCTCCCATCTTTTCTTTTTTCCCTATTTGCTACCCACTACTGTTTTTTTTTCTCCTCATCTTTTTTGTTACACGTTTTTTCCTCCCCTTCCTTCTTTTTCCCATTTTGCTACCCCTTTCCTTCTTTTCTCCCCTCCTTCCTTCTGTGTTCCTATTTTGCTACCCCTATTGCTTTTTTCCTCACTTCCTTCTTTTTTCTTATTTTCTACCAATCCCCATATTTTGGTCCCATCCCCTCTTTTTTCCATTTTTCCTAACCCGTTTTCCTAATTTTCTCATCTCCCTTCTTTTTAGCTACACCCTCCCCCTTTTCTTCTACCACTTTAATGTTTCATCCGCTCCTTTTTTTCCATTTTTGCTTCCCCTCACCCTTTTTTGTCCTCTCCCTACTTTTTGATACCCCTCATTTTTTATCCTTTGCTCACCTCTATCTTTCTTTGCTACCAGTTCCACATTTTCCTCCTTTTTTTCCATTTTTGCTAACCCCTCTTCCCTTTTTAGTCCCCTCCTTCTTTTTTTCACTTTTGCTACCCCCTCCCTCTTTTCATTCTTTTGTCCTGCCTTTTTGTCTACCCTCCCTTATTGCTTTCTACTCCTTTCCATTTTTTTCATCCACAAACACCTTTTTTGACAAACGATACAATTATACGGATGAGGGAATTCCTGATAATACAGATGGAACATTTTTGATATTTGGATAGTGAAATATGTCAAATGTACGATGACAATCACTTATTGAATATTTATGAAATTATTAGTTATCAGTTACTGCATAAAACATTTGGAAATTGTAAATCATTTAGAAACCTTCTTCTATTTTACTTTGGTTTGCAAAAAGGAAGTTATTATTTCTTGTCGTCCTGATATATTTGATGAGTTGGCATTTGTAGCTGAGGATACTTTTATATGATGAATTTTATAAAATCCAAATTTGCATATACAAAGAAGTTATCTAAGATGGAAATAGAAATACACATTATATAGGGTGTTTCAATAAATTGTAGTGGTTTAACGATTATAAAATATTCTAATATACTAAATATAGAAAACATACACAGGTCCAGTTCACTTTAGATCACAGGTAATTTCCTCTCAGATCAATGATTTCCTGGAGATCCTCCCAAATGTGTATCGACTGAATTGCTTAAGTTAGTTTCCTAAAAATTACAGAACAACGTTTTATTTAACAACTTCGGTGTTTGTTCTATGTACTTCCATATTCTGAAACCTTTACAATCGTACAGAATCATATCCGGTGAAATAAAGAGGCTGGTGACCACTGTCAACGGTATTGTGGCCGAACATTGTCGAGCATTGTGGTGCTGCTGCCTTGTCGGCGAACAAACATATTTTACCTTAAGAATACAATAGAGCGTTCGCTATTGACGGTTTCTCGCCCGGTTATGGAGAACCTCCAAGTAGTTGACATATCTGAAATTGATCCCCAAAATGATGTGCAATTTGTTTCATTCATTCCAGGTCGAGGTATTGTTGTGCGATTACCATCCAAATCGAGCCATGCCCCTGTATTTTTGTTAAGGTAGATGAGGTTGAGCATACAGCCATTTCTCGTCAATGGCAAGCACGTTGCCGGTGATTGTACCCCGTCTGTTCTGAGCACCAGTCACTCCTAGCTGCTTCTGTTCCCCTGTCAATTGGTATGGGACCCATCGTGCAAAGAGGCTTTTTTCTTCAGCTCCTGGGTTGTTAGAATTTTTTGCACCGTGCTTTTGGGTAAGTCGACAGCATTGCTTATATAATTCAAAGAAGCAGTTGGATCTTATATCCACAATCATTTGTAGAGCTTCAATATTATCTGGAGTGCGTCACGTCCTTGGTCTTCCTAAATCATCCTTTCTTTTATAAGTTACACCGTTACGGTTTTTGATTTCCTTTGCCATCTTTTGGACATGCCACATACTTCATACATTTGTAGTGTCCTAATAGTTGACATATTATTTAAAGTTAATTTCGATTTCCACGTTATCCAAATTTTAGACATCATAATTGGAAGCAGGTTGTCTAAGGTGAATGTTTATAAAAATGTCGATATATATTTCATAAGGTTATTAGTCTGGTCTCTCTGGTTCAATTAACTAGAATAATTAGTATTATCTCCCAATTATGACATCAACGGTATGCGCTAATATTTTTAAATCTATATAAATATTAATACCTATGTGATACTCCATAATGATGTAGCCATTGCATTAATTGCTTATTTTAATAAAATAGTTTTATGAATATTCACTGATGGTTTGGAAAAACATATGTAAATCAAACCGAAATTCATGGACTGCAGTCTCTATGCAATTAATGAAATATGCAATAATTATATAGGTTTTAAACAAGCTTCCGAGCAATTCGGAATTCCAAATACGCCGCGAATCGAGGTGCAATGCGAAAGTCGTCTATGATACAATCGATGAGGAACAGTCCATTCCACTACCAGCCGAATAAAAGTGAACAGAAAATAGCAAAACCAAAGAATGCGGGAAAGTAAAAAGAGGCAAAAACGACGCTAAGTTCTTCTATTGCGTTGATTGGTTTTCACAAGCAGCAAGTTTTGAAGGGTGGGTTAGTTGTACAAACTGTGACATGATGGTTAGTTGTACAAACTGCGACATGATGCATGTGCGGGTATTTCTAATAAAGGTGCTTGTCATTTTATTACTGTTTAAATTACTCGAACTACAGGTTTTTACTTTTGCAAAATGGGTCTTTAAATTGCTATTTAAATTATTAGAAACTATAGTAGTTTACATTGTTTGTAAATTGTTTGTTAACAGTAGCTATAAATGTATCAATATATCTTTAAGAATAATAATAAACAGATACCCTGAAGAAAAACAAATGAACTAGGAATACGCACCGCTTTTCCGTTGATGATCTAAAGTGTCAAAAGTGCATCAATCAAACTCAAAATGAACTTTTACCCGTGTTAATAACATTACTCAACTTCAGCATTAGAGATCAAATCTATCCAGACAGTTGGACAATTGCAAAAATAAGTTCCATTTGGACGATACAATAATGGAGAGATAACCTGTTTAATTCATAGATAGGTAGTCATTTTAATCCATAGATAGATGAAAATTGTATCCATAAATAGTTTATTCTTTTGGTTCATAGATGCAACAAACTGATCCAACGGAACCCCATAAGTAGGAAAATGTCATCAGAGGACCATCTGGACCACCATTCGTTCGGTTAATGACGTTATCGATGGGCCTGGGGTCAAGACAAATCTGGTAAAGTTGTTAGTTGAGGGTCTACGCATTCACTGGTGGATCCGGATGAGGTCACAATACATAGCTGGCGAGGAGTCAAACTTTCCAAATGTAATGGTTGCTGAGTTGATGTTGGCAAAGTTGACCATGTGTGACGTCATAACCGGCCGCGGTGTGGCTGAACTGTAGATCCAGTGTTGGCGACATTATTACCAACATCTTCATCAATTGGAAGGTAAGTCCATTCTGAAGTTTCTCATTTTTCATTTTATTCACTTTTATTTGTAACAAGCAATAGGCTTCAATGTTGTATCTTTTGTATAAATATACTTTTTGCATTACATTGCATCAATAACCAATAGTCACTCTTAAATAGATGTCCTTTCTGCACCTATTTTGATAATCAATAAAAAAATCTCTCGAATAGTAAAGGTATCACCTTCTTAGTGTCTTTTTATCTACAGTGCTGGAAATGATTGTTTTCCAGAACTGGATTACTCACATGTGTGCAACTAGGACATAATCTACATCCCTTTCAGCTCCACTCGTCCCCCTACCAGTTCCGCCAGAGCCTGAGTCATTTTTGGATGGGTTGGCATCGCCCCTGGGTGTCAGCAACATTCCTGCAAATCACCCCCAAGCATAAACTTGACCAAGTTGGTGCAACTCCGATCTCGATGACAAATTCCCAATTCCCACGGTGTCGAAGACTGGATGGCTTTATAGAACAACATAGTTTACTGAATGGGTGAGTATTATTTGTTTTGTATTGTTTAAACAACCGTTGTTTGTGATACACCAATTTATCCCTACTAGAAATGTTTTAAAAACGCTTAATTTAGTAGTTAAATTTGTGAAGTTCACCCAGCCCTCTAAAAATCAATAACACTTACTGCATAGGTACATATAGACAATATCTACTAACAATATTTACATCTATGGATAATTATTTTTGGTCTGGCCATTGCATGTACGAACCATTAAATGAATTGTTGACAATCATATTGATTATCTTCTTTGTTATGAAGTTGTAGGTAATTACTGAAAAGATAACAGTAGTATCACTTAGATATTGTTTTTCTTCATTGTTCCCTGTTAATTTCATATATTTTTAGTTGCGATTACATGAGTCTCATGCTATTTATTTGCCGAGCACTGCACTTCAGAGTGTGAATTCAAAAGCTGTTGGCATGTATCTCAACGACATCATGTCAGCAATCTTTTTCAAGGCATATTTAGCAAGCCATACATTAGGTGCCCAAAAGGAAAAATCGACGGTTCCCAAGGATGCTATAGATGCCGTCATTGGTAAGAATACATTATAATTTGGGATATATTTTTTATTTGTTTTGTTGATTGACTATCATCTAAACATTTCTTGGACATAGCGACCAACTGTACCGCTAGCAAAAATGTTTCGCATACGGCTGTAGTAGAAAAGTCGTAATTTTCTAAAGTATATTTAATCTGTATCATATATATTGAGTTTCAGAAATTGCCATGGAGTACCAGCTCTTCCATGCCGTATGTAAAATAACTTTCCATATATCAACAATTGATGTATACCGTACAGAAATGGTTAAACGTAATTATTGGCTCCAATTAATTTCTATAACTACATATAATCCATTATGACCACTCTCTCCATATTTATAAATATACTTCTTTTTCAATTTTGCACTCTGAATAGATTACATTTTTGTGTGTTGTGTTCCATATATTTGAGTCAATATTACAATATATACCGGTAGATAAATAAATACTTCCAATATATTTAAGCATAAAATAAAAATGGCTTCCATTTTCCATTAATTAATTGAATTAATTTACTTGCTTACAGGTAGTTTCAACACCTTAAATCATTGAAACATCATTTCTGAAGCATCAATATTTGTCTTGTAGTGCCATCTAATTTCTATTCAAAGTCATGAGTTTGTTCTCTTCCATGTAATGCAGATTTTTACTTATTTTTATAACATCCATAGTAAGACAAGCAGGTCCATATATTCAGATGTTCCTTCAATTTTATACTTAAGACCTTGGACGAATTGTGGGACACACACAGAGAATACATATTCAGTTTCAATTGATCATAAATGATAGAAGGATATGGTAAGTCAAAGTGTACGCAAATAAGAATAGGTTGGTAGTTATTTGTAAAATATACCTTTGACCAGCAATCTAGCAATCTAACACTATTTAATTTGCATGAACAAAACATCATTTGAGAATTAATATATGAGTTTGATAGTTGGCGGGATATGTTAGCCTTTTTAAAAGATTCAAATTGTTTCCTGTTTTGGTTTTTGATTAGATGCATTTTAAAGTTCATTCATCTTCAATTATAGCCTAGCTATTCTTCCATAAAAGGCCAGGTTTAGCTTTATAACATAAATGAACTTTACTTGTCGATTCTGATGTCAGAGAACTATTATCAAAAAGCACATTAATGAAAGTATAATTTGCAGTTTTGTTTGTTGAAAATTGCATGCAAATAGTGGGTATCAAAGTTGTATCCAATTCATAATTCACTGCTTCAGTGTCAACTGATAAAACCTGTTGTATATCTGTTGTCTTCTCAGCAGTTCCTTTGGATGATGACGTTGGAATCACAGGGAATGAAGGACATGCCTGCTATATACGTTAGGATCTTTGTCATTTCCTTATGTTCACAATCCACTGTTTATATCTGAAGCATAATCAAAATATATTGCATATTACTTTAAATTTAAACATTAAAATATCACATAAAGATCAATAGTAGACAACAGATTAAGGGCATTTTTATTGTTTGAATATATTTGAATAAGAGAATGTGAAAAATATTGGAGAACTGAGTTTAGCTCAAATGTTTGTAATGATTTTAACATGTGATTGGTAGTTTTTTTAATGTTAAAATTTTGACATACAAATTTCAACTAGGGATAAAAAATTAAACCACACAGTTAGTGCATTTCTAGTACTTGAATGCCTACATATATATTGGAGTAAGATTATGTTAAGGAGAATAATAGTTGATGAGATGAGAATAAAACAGCAATATGATTTTAGTATTTGAATTTTTAAAAGTTGACATTAATATAAAATTTCAATTAAAAATCATTAAACCAACAGTTAGTTTAGATATGAATAGGCATTTGAATAAGCAAGTGGTATGAACATATCATTATGATGACAATTGGCCGAACAAATATTGTAATGTTGCATTTTCAACATGATAGGATTCCACATTTTGTTAATAAATATCAGTTAATTTACTTACAATTTAATATCAGTTGCAAAAGTGTGATATCAACTCTTTAATTATTGCAGAACAATTAGTAGGACACGGCATTTTAAAGAAAAATGTACTTAGCCTCTACTTAAGATGGTTAGCGTCCTTAATATTTCAAACAAAACTATTTACGATAAAACAAACCCCCATGATAAAGACAACTCCAGTGGGTAGAAAGAATTTGGCAGCATCAGTCGGCAATCGATAATAATCATTTCATTATGGCTGTAGCAGGGTTAGTGTAGTGTTAGTGTAGTGTTCTGCCGAATTAGTTATTAGGATCAAGCAACTCTCATTGATGCCATGGTGTACGCTGCTTACCCACCCCTGCAGGTCTCCTTATGAGAGGACCTGTTGATCAATCTGCAAATTTTCACCTCAAGCTTTTTTCTTTACTGTTTCCCTTTTTTTGTTTGTTTAATAGCTACTCTATGACAGTCTCTACATACTTGTATAATCAGTTATGAGTAATTTATATATGTTTAAAGTTTATATATACCTAGACTAAACATATTAGTAATCTTTTACGATCTATTTATAAATACGTGATAGGTGTGTACCTAACTTTTTCAGGAGTTGTTGTTGAGTTGTGTTTTATCCTGCTTTTCCAAGTAATAACATAAATTATCGCGTATTTTTACAATACATACATTCTAAATCAGTACAATGTTTAAATATTTAAAAATACAAAGTGCAACAGTTTTTTTTAAATTAATATTCTGTAGAGATTGTCACGGCACTTCATATATTTTCCCTATCCATTATCTCCGGAGACTTGATCTTCTTCGGCAACAGAAGTCGGCAACAAGAAAAAACACCGCATGTACCTTTGGTTTTATAGCAATGTGCAAATCTAAGCACTTATCGCTGAACTCCTCAACAAGTTCTTTATAATTGTCTGCTAGTTCCTCAAAAGAGCACGAATAAATGGCGTGAAAGCTGCTGTGATCGTAAACATTCAACTGGGCACATTGTTTCACGTAAATCAATTTTTGAAAGTAGTTTTTGACAGGTATGTCCCTGACTGTGCAGACGTCCATGTGGCATCTCTTTCTACAGAACATGCGGTTATCCATGTGCAATTTTGGTGGCGGTAGGAGAGCTGTCATCGCTCTTGATAATGGGTAAATGAACAATTCTGGTGGATGTAGGACATCTATTTCCACAGAGCTGTCATCAACCTTGATAATGGGTAAATGAACAATTCTAGTGGAGGTAGGACATCTATTACCAGATAGCTGTAATCACCCTTGACATTCGGTAAAGGAACAATTCTGTTGGAGGTAGGACATCTATTGCCAGACAGTTGTCATTACCCTTTACAATGGGTAAATGAACAATTCTGGTGGAGGTAGAACAGTTATTTCCACAGAGCTGTCATCACCCTTGATAATGGGTAAATGAACAAT
>JAUYWI010079875.1:0-13312 GCA_034780595.1 Parotoplana pacifica
AGCTACGTGAGATCAATCAATGAATGGTTGGTCCTGAAGAGGACCGATTTCGCGTTCTCAATGGGATAGGGGAGAAAATGCATCATTCTTCAGTATCTAGTGGAGTTTCCTCGAGCTGCTATCACGGCCTCCAAACGTCGCGGCATTGACTCAATGATGTTGGTGATCATTTCTGGTTGTACTCACTGCCATGCTCGTTGAGTTGCTGCCCAGAGACCATTGATACCTTGGACTTGGGTGCCATCGACCTCGTGCTGAATGTGGCTCCACAGATTCTCAATTTGATTGAAGTCTGGTGACTGTGCTGGCCATGGAAAAAGTTGAATTCCATGCTCTTCAAGGAATCTCCGAGTTGTTCTTGCAGTGTGACATGGGGCATTGTCTTGCATGAAGATCAGATTCAAATCTGGGAAGTTGAGAGGCAGGCCAATGTCGCTAATGATCTCTTGGTAGGCGGCAGCATTCAGTCTTCCTTGAATTCTGACCAGTGGACGAGAACCATTCTCACTAAATCCACCTCAAACCATGATTCGACCACTTGAGGAATGTACTCTAGGACGGATGTGCTGTCTATGAAGAGCTGTATCGCCTCTACGTCTCACATAGCGCTGCTGATGTTCAGATACCAAAATGTAGTGGACTCTCATCAGTGAAGAAAATACGCCTCCAGTCAACTGTAGTCCAGTTTCGACGCTCCATGGCCCAATCCAGATGTAAACGGCGATGGCGGGGAGTCAGAACAGGCTTCTTGACTGCAATTCTGTCCATCAGACCAACTTGGCAATTACAGGAAACAGGAATCAGTAGGGTGAAAATTAATGAAAAAAATTAGGGTGCGGCGAAACTTTTGACCAGGGGTGTATATTTAAATGCATTTCTTGCTTAATATGTAAAAATAAAATGACCATCTGAATTTATTTGACATTTTTCTATCATTAAAAAAACAAAAACAAAACATGGGTAATTGCAAAAGTTTTTTTTACAAGTGCCGATATATTTTATATCAATTTATATTTTTACTAGAAATTAGGGATGATGTACCTGAAGAACTAAACTTCTGCAAAACATCAACTCCATTAGAAAGTATCTCTTTTTAATTCTATAATTATTATGAAAAACAAATTTTGGCATTACAAGCAGGTCCTGTATGTGTTACATTAAAATCTTTTCATCTTACCTTCTTCGGCCACGTGTTGATCGCCAAACATAAACACCATTTTCTTGTTTTCCATTCCCAACTTGTTGTAAAGCACCTTCAGATCCTCGCGAAATTCCTTCTCTGAATAGCCCCGACTAAGTGTGATCTCAAACATTTGGTATCCAGCTGTGAAGGCCGACAATTTGGTCAGACTCTGCTTTCCTGACCCGCCGACGCCCACAAGTAAAGCGTGGCCCTGGTCCATACGAATCACACGATGGATGCGTGTTAAGTGCTCTAAGGCATCGTCAAATAGAACCATTTGCATCGAAGTGACTTGTTGGTTATATTCCTCTAGAATCTAGAAATAATCACATAATACGGCGTTCTGTACTTCTGTTACCAACTAAGTTTATTCAACAAGGCACTTGCATATTTAAGATTTTTCTATTACCTTAGATTTAACTAAACAGATCTATGCATAGTGAGTAAGGGATAGATAAACGTTCCACTATTGTGAAATTAGGATTTATAAACTAGCTACATTTTGATCTATAACTCCGCAATATTAACGGCCTTAAAAGAGAAAATGAATATATCTATCGTGGATTGCTAACATTATATCGACCCGCAGGTCATGAAGATCCATAATTATGATTTAATGTACAAGGCATTGAGTGAACCATCTCTAAAACGAATTACACTGTGATTCTAGAGAACAACCTACCTCTGTAAATACTGCCTTGCATGCATCATAGTCAATGATATCTTCATACATCCGTGTTTCACCTTCATCTAGAGCATTGCGATAGTCTCCAAACAGTAAAGGATTATTCATTGCATGCTCCAATAAAGGTTTCAAATTTTCTTCAATTTGTTCTTTTATCAAACACTAAAATTAATAAAAACACAGATTCTGAGTTATCTTCTTTCTATCCATTTTGAGTAAATAAAATTAATACCTTCCTTAAAGAGAGATTCTTGATATTAATCCTATTAATGTCTAATTAACTGTTTTTGATATTTCTTTGACTATAATTCTTAAAAGAAATAAGATGTACAATTGCCTAAATTTGGTTTGGTGGTTGGACACTATATTGTCTCTCAATCCAGAGGTACCCGGTTCTAACCTAATCTAGGATTCTGATTTATTTAATATACTACTTTCAGAATTTGACATTTTCATCCAATGACGTTATTATAAAATTTCATTATTCAAGAGTTTTAAATAATTTCATGAAATATAATAATGTTTACTAAATGTATGAATAAAATAGAATTTCAAAATTGAATTTATGTAGGAAATGTAGTTTACCATTGTTAATATAAAATATAATTTTAGTATATTATATAAATACGTATAATTAAAACATGGAACTAGTTTACTTTTACACAAATTTACCAAACAGAAGACAGATTATAAGGCAGCAAATCAATAAAAACAAAGCAATTTGTTATTCCATTTCACTTTCTTACTTCCTGTGCAATGTTGAGTTTTAATAAAGTTTGTTGCTACAAACAATATTTTTATACTTCCATACTTAAATAATTAGAAATCTGTCTTACTGAAAGTCAAAACAAAATTTATTTGACTGAAATTGTATAAAACTTTTGATTGTTGTTTTTGTTTAGTACACATCGCAAATTAAATTCCTAGAAAATTTTTTTTTTTAAATTCTTTTTATAAACCAATAAATTCAAAAATAACAACCATTGTAAACAATTGCTATGAAATTTAAAGAAAATGGTTTACGCTGTAGCCATTGTGTATCAAAAAATTTAATACAAAAGTCATGATAACTTCTATGACCTCATACATGAAAATGGCGGACAATTAATATTTTGGGATCATTTTTTATTCTTGTTTGAGCCCCTAGTACCCTTGTCCATATTGTATGTTGCGGTGGAGACTATGCCCTCATACCCCGTAAATAGGTCGTAACCAGAGATTGAAAATTATTCTTAAGGGTAGAAAACATATTAGGAATTTTACACCTGTTTAATAAATGAACGGTGCATACAATATCTAAGCTAATTTCTTCTAGTCAGCTAAAGAATTATTAATCCTAACTAAGTTATTGTCAAATTCTCATAAAATTATAGTTATGTAGGATAGATTAATAAAAAACAAAACAAAACATTAGATAAAGAAGCAATTCCAAGAGATAGTTAATTCACCTCAACAAAGTTCTTATCGTCTTCGTTGATAAGTCTGTCCATGATGACCCGGGCACATTCATGTCTCCACACCCTAACCAACTGTTCAGTTTTCTTAAACCGATCGACAGTGGTGAGACAAAGACCGTTGTAAATACGACTCAGATCACGGAGGTTGAAGATGTAGTGGAACTTAGAGGGAGTTGGAGGTAACTGTTGGGTTATGGTGCTAAAATATAGAGCAAGAATTTGGAAGGTATTGACAATAACTATTTAGTTTATATTGCTACAAATTAGAATGTTTACACGTCAATAATTCTATGGGCATACCAGTTCTTGTCTTTATTCTATTCGTAGCCTAATTTTAAAAATTCAAGTCTTTAACACAACATTCATTCAGCACCGTTTTCAACAAGGATATTAAACATATAACGTTTCAAGATACATACATATACAAACGATGATAGAAGAATGTAAAAAGTTGAGACTATACAGATTTCTCATTTGAATTATGAAACAAGATCCTGGTTTCAAATGATGTAAAATCAGGATCTAGACAAAAGTAGAGATAGGTGTAATTTGTTGATATTATGATTGTACTTAACTGTAAACTAAGTTGTTGTAATCTTGGTTTATAGCGTTTTAATATATTAAACAAAAGTGGAAAATTATAGCTTATCAAATTTTAAAAGCATTGATGTTCGTAACCGTCTCGATCAGATACCCATATATCTGCCTAATCCCAAAAGTGAAAGTATATCGGTCATTCTGCTTAAAATGTTTCGATCAGATTTGGGGTTCGAGCACTAAGTGACAAAATACTCAAGGTGGGGTAGTAATGGCCAATTTCTATTGTTCAGCCAAACAAAAAAAGACATACAAAAACAATGAGGTGTCATTTTCTTTCTTTAGTAATTCCCCTTCTAACAATGTATAAGATATCTATGGTCTAATGTAAAGTTATTTAGTAGTGCATAGACATGTATGCTAACAACTTGACTTACTTATAGATAGTCATAGTCATTTTGGTAATAACTGGAACTAGATCAAGCAGTTCACGACCAAATGGCTGCATGTGACCCGACAGGATCGAGTTGTAGATATGATAGAGAGACTCCTGTGATGGAAAGGTCGCATTAAACACGGTAAACAGTGAAAGAAATCGGGGGTCCACTTCATTTCTGCCTCCACCAGCTTTGCCCATGGCGGCCATAAAGCCAATGTCGGCCACCTTTTTCCAGTTCAGGTCCTTGCCACGATCATAAATACCTTTCTTCTCCAACATCAACTTGAGAAGGGCAATTGGTTGTTGAGTACCATATGTATCAACCTAAAAGCAATTACAATATAATACATAATGCAAAATGTTTTAATCAAATTTATCAAAGTAATTATATTTATTTGTATATATTATACAACCTTTATATTTAAATACATGTCGACAAAATAGTATAAAATAATTAACGTAAAGAAAGTCTATTTTTTCCATCTGTAAATTATGTTCCGCTAATGGGATTTGTTTCCAACAATACTTTTTAATACGACTGCAAACAAAAACAACCCACATCCTCAATAAAAATCATTAGTGAGATAATTTAATATTTTTTATACATCGAACAACATCCTGCATGAATAAAATAAAACTATTAAACCTTTTAAAAACAGAAAAACTAAAATTGCTTTTGCATATAAAATTTCCATGTCTATGGCTGCCGAAATTTATATAGTGCATTCAAGTACTCCAAAAAAATAATTGTTTTATAAAATATTGCAGCCGAATACATGTGCAAAACAAATATTCAGCTAGTGATTCCAGGACACAACATCTACCACAAACAATTGCAATTTTTATAAAATGTCATCTAGTGAAAGTACAATGTAATCAATCGTACCTGGGGCATGTTAAGGTCATCCACGAAAATTAACAACCGTTTGCCAGGAGGAGGACCATAGCTATCTTTGGTTCTTTTCTCCACATTTGCTTCTACATTTCGTTGCACATCTAGTGAGGTTGTTCGTGATGAGAAGTTGATTAATAAGAGCAGCTATAAACAATAGAGGAATGATAGATTTCGTCATAAAAACAAAGTCATCTAAATTATGTGATTCAGGATTCATAGAACTCAATATCCCAGGCTAAGTAACGATCTGAAGGTAAAGGAGAATCAAGATAATATAAATAAGAAATATGCTTTTTAAATAATTTGATCGATTTCGATGAAAATAGACGCTAGCAAAACAAGCTTTTGGGGCTAAGAATGCCCAATTGCACAATCAATTATGTAAAGTATTTATGTTTTCAAAAAATAATGTAGTTAGAAAATCTAAAAATCTAAACTTGTCAGGCACATAATTAATTATAGAAAATATATATTTTAGACAATTCAATAATCTCAACTTTAGGTTGAGTGATGAGTTTATACTTACATATTTTTCCTGATCCAGATCTCTGAGAAATCGCTGAGAAACGGCCGTCTTGGAGGTTCCTGTCTCACCCACCAGTACCACTGGCTGTTTGATCTTCACCTGTTGATTGACCAACCAAGTAATGCGGACAGTATCAATAGTGGGCACCAGGATATCAGTGAATTTGCGCTCTGGATCATGGATATATTTAGGAATCAATTTGTTCCAAGGCATCCAAACCTGCAGTAAAGTATTAAAATATAATTAAAAAATAAATGAAATAATCAACATATTACAACTTCTCTAATATCAAACTATAAAAGTGTGGTTTAAGACATTATAGATATAAATATAGATTATTTCTATGATTCAAACTAAAAATACGATATTTTTTGTTTCAAATGCCAATTGCAGATTCTTTAAAATTCTAACCATAGAAATACTACAACCTTCTATAGCTATTTCTACGGTTAGAATTCTACAAATCTGCATTAGGTTTTGAAACAGACTAGTGATAATATGTTTCAGTATTTTTATAATTATGTTAAATGAGACATCAAAATACTTGTAAAATCAAAATCCACAATGAACTTACTTGCTGTTCTCCATCAAAGAAGTATTCAAAAAGAGTTGGCTGCGACATAGGCATCTCGCCAACTTTGGCTAGTGTATCGTCGTCAATTGGGCTGGGCATGGAGGCAAGATATTTGATGTACTGATCAAACTTGATGCGTGATTCATCCACCAGAGGTCCGCCAAGAGACCAGTACATTGCTTGTAGGAAATAAGCCTCCAATACCTGTGCATCCAATACCTCCTTGTCTAGCAGTGAGTTCATCATGTTACAAAGCTGAGTCAGCAAATTCAAGTTGGTTTGAGGGACAATAGTTTTGAGTCGTTCCCCTTGTTTGCCATCCATCACGCCGTCAATAATGCGATCTATAGCCAGGGGAACGTATTTCTTGTAAAGTGCGGCCAGTGATTCCTGTTCAAACTTATTCTCCCGACCTGCTAACCACTTCTTCCAGTATGGTTCATAGCCAAGGTTCTTGGGGTCAACATAAACCATACCACAGCGAGAGACGGTAGCTGGAGAAGCATATTGAAGATCCCCTACTTCAAACAATAACGCACAATGAGCTTGCAGACGAATTCGCTCACCATTGGCAAGAGTTAGAAGACGATTGTCGTCCATAACTGAGTTCATATTCTCAATCCACAGGGCATCAACGTCACCATCAAACAGAATGTACCGACGTTCGTTTTTATCGGTTGGTTTATTAATATCCCTGAAAACGTTTGAGAGCAAGCCGTCTGTCCAGTCACGAGTGTTGGGATCCAATGTACCATATAGCTCCACGACACTGCGATCCTTGGGGTTCATTGTATACAGTTTAGTAACCAAGGACAAACGTGTCTGTGCCTCGCACAAAGCCCGAATCACAGTTGATTTACCTCCACCAGTGGGACCCACAATCATGCTTGTGTGACGTGTTTTCATGGTTTCATAGAGCTGAACCACCTTGTCAGCTTGATCTTCTAATAGGATATAGCCTAAATCCTGGAGCGAACCTTCCACAGCATCATTAAAATCAGGATAGCGAACACGTGGGCAATCCATACCGGGGAACAGATCCTGAATAAGACCCAAGAATAGCGGTACATCTTCAAAAACAAACTTTGGCAAATTCATATCACGAAGAGCTCTCATAAGCACCCTTTCTTCCGACAATTCAGGATCGCCACGTCGTAAATCACCGGCCATCACCAAAACTGATTTCAGTGCACGAAGACCAAAGTCATAATGGTATTGCTTGGACAACTGTTCTTTTGACAATTTATAGAGCGTGGTCATCTTTTTAGCCAGCACTTTGGCAGTCAGGAAACCTTGCGAAAACAACATAATTTCACAAATTTGTTGCAGATCAGGAACAATGACCACCACCGGTCGAAATAATGTCTTCACAGACTCTGGCAGCTCTGTCCGCCCAGCATAACCTGGATTCATAGTAATGAAGATGCCCACACGACTATCCATCTTTATTTCCTGTCCTTCGAATTGGAATTTCTTCAGGTTCAACATGATTGCATTTTGAATAGTCTTCAGTTGAGTGGAGATAACAGACAACACCGACACCTCAATTCGGTTAAACTCATCAAAACAACCCCAGGCACCACATTGGCAGAGACCAGAAAATATTTTGCCCACTGATCGATAATCCATACCTTCGCCACAGTTTGTCACAACACACAGCAATCCAAGTGCTTTAGCCAAGTCCTTTGTGGTTTCAGTCTTGCCCGTACCAGCTGGCCCTGCAGGTGCTCCTCCAAGCTGCATGCTCAGGGCCTGGGTCAAGGTTAAATAGATCCGATCAGTGAGTGGTGTGATGACCAATCTTCCGTTAAGACCCATGTATTCATAGCCATAGATAAATGAGCCCGTGCACTGTTTAATAGTCAATTCATCTGTATCCTTGTTCCAGTAAAATCGCAACTGTGACTCCCACTCAAATTCCTTCTCGTTCATTATTGAATCGCGTACAAAACTGTCAATAATATCCCGAGCGTGTACGTCAATGGTGAGTACCGTTGTCATTTTGTTACGGTCATTCTTGGAAAGTGGGGAGCGCACCTGCACAACAATGTCATCAATTTGTTTATGCATGGCTTTAGCATAATCTTTTAGTGCAGTTTTGTTGCCCTTTCTGATCTTTCTGAAGACATCCTCAACCTCCCATGTCCACCAGATCTGGTTTCCAGCCAACACTACCATACCTTGATATAAAAACATCCATTGTGTCCTGAAAATGAAAACTAAAACTGTCATCATCCATAAAGACATATCCATCATTGTTATTTGTAATCGAACTAACTCGCCATAATGGGCAACGGTGATGTTTATGGTATATAAATCACATTTTTGTGTGCAATTCTAACTATATATCATGAAATATGGCTTCCATCATTTTCTACTTAGATTATAGAGTAAACATTTGGCTACTTAAAAATCACTACCCATAGATGTAGAATAAATCTTTACTGTAGAAAACAAAAATAATAAATAAAATCAGTCAAGCCTTCGACAGTATTAACATGAATTAAACCAAATTTCCAGCTTGCACATTGGATATAAATAATTTGGAAATGCCATAATACATGTTAAACAATTTGCTGTTTACAGTATGTCGACCGAATATACAAAATTGATATTTAAAGAAGCTATTAGAAACATTTCCTTGCACAAAAAAACTTAAAAATAGAAATCGAAATAATATGTCAAGTCAAATATCTGTATAGAAAATATGTCAAGTCAAAGATCGATATGTCTTTACTATTTAAATTTCCATACTTAGCTGCATTTATAGATACTTAATGTTACCTGGATGTGCTTTCTCGGTAAAAGAATACGGCCTCCTTAGTGATCAGACGATTTGTGTCCTTCATTTCAATCTCCACTGACGTCATCCAATCCTCCACACGGCCATCCGCAGCTATTGTTTGACGGAAGGTTATGCTTTCACCTTCACTGGAAATCATCGCGGCAGCATGGCTATCATTGTTGTTGCCTTTTACCAAGCGCAGAGAAGCAATATTATCAAACATCTAGGTATAATAAAAAAAATATTTGAAAGTTATTGTCAGAATTTACAAACAAATAATATAAAAAGACTGTTTCGGCATTTATTTTTCATACTTTATTGAGTTGTTTAAATTTTCAGATGTTTCATGGCTCATATTAATGCGATACACCTGTAGTACATAATATATACTACGGGTGCATCGCATGAGTTGGTACATTTATCTAATTTCTTAATATTAATGTGAGCCATGAAATATCTGAAAATTTAATCAATTTATTGAAGTGATTTTTAAAGTTTTATTAACTGAGATGTAAGCAATGAAAGTTTTGAAGAATAATGTAAATTATTAATCCAATATATTATATTATATTGGATTTATAATTTACAATAATCTTCAAAACTTTCATTGCTTACATCTCAGTTAATAAAACTTTAAAAAACATTTTAATAAATTGATTATATTCTCAAGACCGTCACTGCCTGGGAAAACTTCTTCAATAAAACCTATTCTCCAATCTTACCTTTATCATATGCTCCTGTACACAATCTGCTTCACTAGAACCAAGAATGCTCAGCAGTTCATCATCAGAAATGAAGAAAAAGCGTGGGAAGGCGTTCCGCTTAGAATCCAGGTAGTCGTTGAGTGACTTCTGGCATTTTTCAAGACCTTCACTGAGATTTTCCAGATCTGACAGTCTGTTGGACGCGTGGCAAGCTTGTTTTATGTTAGGCTGTTTGTGGGTCTCCGTCATGATCTAAACAATAGAATTAATTACCATTTTATTTCTAAAAATTCTTTAAAGATATTTGTCAAAATTAGCCAATCTTAAACGATAAACAGTTTAAAACTAAGTAATTAATTACAATAAAAAACAGCTTATCCGGCCAATTTTATTTGTGGTGTATATTGTTTATAATAATATATTTATCGAACTTTCACCGAAAAACACAATGATAATACTGTCGAAGGCTAGCAAAATTTTAATTTTTATGTTTACTGCAGTAAAGATTTCATTCTACATAAAATATAGGCATATTGCCACTTTAACAAAATAAATATCTCAGACTTCTTTTGATAAACACCTTTTATATTTTCTCCCGAAAATCGTATATTCCTACTTACATAATACCTTGTAAATCAAATCCATGACACACACCTATCTCAGAATAGTTGCAGATGGGTAATTCGATTTTGCAACTCAGTATAATTAATAAAGCTAGAGTCTAGTACAGGGTGAGCGTTTGATCTGGTGTTCATATTGTTGGCGATTGCGACAGTGAAATCACAGCATTGTCTGCTGTGCCCACTCCTCCACTGCCCGGGAGTTCTCGTAGAAGTTGGAAAAGGAGAATCACACTGTCCGAAAATTCGAAATCTTCTCTGATAGTATCGGGGGCATTCCTGAAGCCAGTGCTTAACATTGCCTTCTCCCATGTGACACTCGGGGCATTCTGGGTCTTCTCCGAAGAACTTCGCTCTGTAATTCTGGAGTTTATGATAATGGCCACTTCTGAGTTGTGCCACGGTGGTAGCGTTCTTTCTGTTCTTGGCATATGTTTTTTTCAAGAATGGATGAGAGGTGGGTTTGTCTTTGATTAATCTTTTGAATAGGCCAATCACCGTGGTGTCCGTGATGGAGCTGTCTGGCATCATATCATCCTTGCAAGCTTTCTTGGCTTTTCTGCCAACAATCTCATTGTCCACGTGACTTTGGATCCATTGTAGTTGTATCTTGCTTGGCCAATTGTCCAGCATCTGTCTGATATTATCAATGTTGGGGTCTTGTTCTCCTGGCTTGCTGTTCAACGCCCTGATCAAAGCCTTGCTGACCATGCAGACTAGGGTTCTCTATCCATTTCGTTTTCATCCAGCCACTCTAGTGCCATCTTTATAGCCTGTATTTCGGTTTCTTAGGAGCAGGTGTACGGGCGGCCTTTTCTGTGTATGACATGACTGATAACCGGGTTGTCAGGGTCCGCTGCTGTGATGACAGCTGCACTCCTACGTTTCCTAGTCCCTGCTGATACTTTTGTGGACCCATCAATAAGATCTTTTTGTGCCTTCCAGCCATTGTTATTGGCCCACTTCCATGGGGTGTCCTTTCTTGTAATAACACTTCGGCTTCTGGATTCCCAATTTTCTCTTTTATCCCTGCTTCTAGTGAGGTCATAATTTTTTAGACTGGATCTGATCTTGCTACGGTGTACTTGGCCTTTATTGCAGATAATATTTCTTGGGTTGGAGTCTGGAAGAGCCTTTGCCTTCTAGTACGCATTTATTCTGTTCCTTTCATTGATGGTAGTATATGATTGGAACACAGTCTCCATTCTAATCGCTTCTATTGGTGTTGTCCTTAGCTGTCCCGTTATCTTGCATAGCGCTTTATTCTGGCTCCTCTCAAGCAAGTTTCTGTTGTCAGCCCAGCTCACAGAACTTCAGGGTGCTCTTGATCATAGCAGAGTAACTGTCGAGCTTTCTGCCTTCCAGTCACAATCTTTTTTGATGCAAGCATTTATAATGTTACATGTCTGGTTAGCCTTTGTTGTAACCTTTTTTGTGTGAGCTCCAAAGGAGAGGGTCCTATCATATGTCTCTCCTAGAAAGACAGGTTTTCGGTTGAAAGATACCTCTGCCTTTTATTGTTAGTTTCCAGTTGGCTTCGTTAGTGTCACTTGAGAAGAAGGAGATTTCGGATTTGTTGAGGTTCAGAAGTAATGTCTTCCTAACGGACCAATTGAAGATTTCTACCACCACTTCTTGCACCTTGAGTCTGGTAGTTTCCTTATTCTTCTCACTGGACCAAATGGCAACATAGTCAGCGTACATGCAGTTTGTATCTCCAGACCATATCGTACGCTTTACTGTAGTCTAGAAGGGCGACTACACTTCGTTTGGCCGGTTTTGCTTGATAATCTGATCTTCAATACATCTGAATTTCTGAAGCCCGTTTAAGTCGCTGCGCTATGTTTCGTTCCAACCCCTTGGCTATGTATGAAGTGAGGCTGACTGGTCTATACGATTCTAGTTTGCTGGCCAGCTTGTTCGCATTCAGAAGGAGTATGACTGTAACGTTTCTCCATCCTTATAGGCAGTACCCTGTACTCCACGATTTGTTGTAGCACTTGAGAAGGATTTTCTTCATTTTTGGGCCATATGTTTGAATGAATTTGGGGCAGATCTCATCATCTTCTGGGGATAATCTGTTTTTTATGTTGTTGATCGCATTCTCAAGTTCTCTTGTGCTGGTTGTTTCATCATCAATGATTTTCTCCTGTTCAGATTTCTGTCACTCTTCTTCATCTCTAGGTGACTCGCCTTGCTGTAAAAATTCATGATGATGTCTGTTTTTTCTTTGTTGTCGTAGACTTTCCTTCCGTTGTGGATAATCGGTTTGTTTCTGTTGTTCATGTCTGTGCATCCGTTGAACATTCTGGTCAAATTCCATGCTTTTCGCAGGTCGGTGGATCCGAATTCTTTCCACCTCTTTGCTTTCTCTTCTTTGATGAGCCCTCTAACTTCAGCGCACTTTTCTTTCCATGTGTCTCTTCTGTAACTGATGTTTTTCGTAGCAGAATTTCGTTCTTTAATTGCTTTTGGATGTCACATACTTAATTCTATTCTTTCTCATGGTGACTTTGGGGATGTTTTTATTCGCTGTTTTCAAAGTGGCTCTGCAAATGCTTCTATACAGTTCTGTCGTATTTTTTCCTCATCCTAATTTTCTGCATAAAGTTCCAGTTGTTCCGTAAAGCCTGCCAAGTTCGCTTTTTCCAGTTCCACTTTGGTGTTGGGTTGGCTTTTCTTAAAAACTTCTAAATCTAATATGAAGTTGATGATTGTCGGTAAGTGGTCTGATCCGAGGTCTTCATCCATACTCCATTCTATTTTGGTGATCCATCTGCAGGGTGTCAGTGCTACATCAGGAGTGCTGAGACCTGTATTGTGGGGGTTGACTCTGGTCGGTTTTCCATCATTGATGCAGCAGTGGTTTGTACTCATCATCCATTCTTCCAACATCTCTCCTCTTCA
>JAUYWI010079886.1:0-13310 GCA_034780595.1 Parotoplana pacifica
ACACGCATTTTGTTCTCACTAAGAATTGTCTTTATTTAACGTTCGGGGAACTTGGGTATTAAGAAAAGAAAGAACCTCGGCGGTGAGTTTTAACCCGTTGGCATTTCATTGAAATACCAATTCAAATGCAGAAGGACCATTATTATGAAACATTTTGTTTACATTGTACACTGATTCTTGAAGAGCATTGAGCCAAGTTTTGCCTGCAGTTCGTAGTCTGTCCTTCAAAGTGTGGTGACATCTCTTGATGACAGAGTTTCCCTGAGGGTAATATAGAGTCATTCTCAAACTTGATATTCCAAACCTGAGAAGGAGATGCCAAAGATTTCACTAAGAAATTGAGTTCCTTTATCTGAATGAAGCTAGATCCATGCATTAAGGAATGCTTTTGCTTCTGCTTCAAGCCATTTTGTATCATGGTCAATAATTGTCATCACATATTGATAACCCATTGAGCCACAGGAAGGGGTCCAACAATGTCAATAGCAACCATTTGGAAAGACAACACCTCCAGTGCTGCAGGAAGAGAAGACTTACTAACTCTAGATGACTGATAAGATTTGAGAGCACATTCAATACAATTAGAAGTGAGCTCTTTGATTTGAATTCTCATTCTTGGAAACCAGTATCCAGCAGTGAGAAGTGAATTTCTCACATTGGACACACTTAAGTGATCCTGAGCATGATAGATTTTTATATTTTCAGGTAAGACAATTCTACCATAGTTACAAAGGGAATCATTTTCATCAATAATGTAACTGGTTTTGGTACAATATGACAATATGATGTTGTTCATTTCCCCATATTTTTTCTTCAACTGGTATTGATGGTGATAAGGCCACTGATTCCAAATCCTTTATATCTTTACTTGGTTTCTTACAATGACTTTGATAATCAGCAACAACAATGTTATCCTTACCTTTTTTTAGAAGTATATCAAAATCATACTCTTCCAGAAACATTTGATACCTAGCCTGATGACCATTATTTGGCTTTGTATTTCTCATGTGATCAGTATAAACTTTAAAATGAGAGCCATAAATATAGGGCCGAAATTGTTTAATAGCCCACACAAGTGATAAATATTCTCTATCCATAATAGAGTAATTCACTTCAGATTTCATTAGTTTTCTACTAGCAAAAGCTACTGGATTATTGTTGTCTTGATAAAGTACTGCTGCTCCCAATGAAACTGAACTAGCATCAACATCAATGTTGAAAGGAACTTTATAATCCAGTTGAGATAACAATAAAGCATCAGCAAATGATTCTTTAATTTTTTCAAAATCCTTCATGCAATCATCAGACCAATGAAACTGATTTTTGGGACAATTTTGAATCTTGTATAAATTTAGAGGTAAATCCATAAAATTCCTAATAAAACAGAAATAGAATTGGCACATACCCAAAAACTTTTGAATTGTTTGGTCTTCTGGAACAGGAAATTTTCTAATTAGCTCCAGTTTTTCAGGGTTAGGAAATAACTTGCCTTCTGTAACACAATAACCCAAGTAATCCACAGAATGTTTTCCAAAATCACATTTAGAAGGTTTCAATTTCAACTTTGCCTGTTCTATTCAGTTAAAAGTAGATCTAAGAAGCTTCAATTGCTCTTCAACAGTCTTGGTAGGAACAGTAATATCATCAAGATATGGAAATAGATTTAACTCACCAACTAAATTTAACAAAAGTATTTGCATTGTCACTGGCGCCACAGACAAGCCATAAGGAATAACAGTAAACTGAAAAAGTTGGTTGCCTGCTTGAAAGGCTGTTTTTTCTTTCAAAGATTCTTCTAAGGGAATGTTCCAGTAAGTGGCAGCTAAATCCAAAGTGCTAAAAACCTTAGCAACAGATAGTCAATCAAATAATGAATCCTTGTGAGGCAAAGGAAATTGGCCATTTTAGAAATTCTATTCATTTTTTTAAAATCAACAGCCAACTTTTTAGTCCCTCTTTTTTAGTAACATGGACAATTGGAAAGCACCATGGTGATGCACTGCCCTCAATAACACCAGCTTCTAACATAGTCTTTACTTCAGTCATGATCTCTTCATTTTCATTAGGAGATTGGCATTATGGTCTAATACAAATAGGTTCCTGTGTACCTGTATGATGTACCACATCAGTTCATCCTCAATCAAATTTATCCATGGAAAATATGTCTATATTCCCAGAGTAAATACTTCAAAGAATTTATATCAGATTATTTGATAAAGAAAACAAATTCAAAAATGCAGATTGATTAAAATTCTGTAGTCAATCCAATGAACAGAAAGCTGTCTTTAGGATCAGAAAAGTCTAAAATGCACCCAAGACATTTCAAATATCTTTTCCAATTATAATAGAAACTGGAGATTTGATGATAAAAAATGGGCATGCATATCACTGATTATTGATATAAACATTCAATTAAGTAAATGCTGTAGCAGATGACCAAGATTTTTCTACTTCATGAAGGGAAAATTGTTTATGCAGTCTAATTTCTAAAACTTTCAAAAGATCCTTTGAAATAAAACTCACATGGGATCCAGAATCAATGTTTATATTGATATTTGCCACAACATGACTCATACATGTTGATGTAACATCTTGTTTTTTTTACTTTTTATTTTTCGGGCATTGTGATTTTCGATGACCAAACTTTTCACATAGGAAACATTGCAGTTTAGGGCAATTATTTGACTTACAGTAGACACAACATTTCTTTGGTAAATCAGTTGGATTAGCAAATGTTGTAGCAGCTTTGGGTGGCTCATTTTCTAAAAGAGATACTAACTCTGCAAGCCACCTCCAAATAAGCAATACTACAAATCAAAGATGGAAGAATTTCCAAGTCTTTGAAGATTTACCAAGTAGGTAGCACCTAGATAAAATCCAATGTCTTGTAAGTTTTGTAGACAAGAAGAAATATCACACCCACAAACCACATTGTAAAAATCATGTGATGGATAAGCTGGCTGATGTAATTTCCTCCATTCCAATTCTAATGTCTCAAATAATGAATTCACAGTAGTTCAGGTTCAGTATTCAGTTTTATTGTCAATAAAGTATCTAAATAATAAGTATTAAGAGTGAAGCTCAGAATACAATAAATAAAGCAATAAGTATGATATAATACTCTAACATTATAGCAATAAGTTTTTAATGCTAAGACACTTTCCTCATACAGAGATTATGAAATTATGGAAAGGAGTGCTGATTTTGCACAAGCCAAGATCATTGAGGTTGAAACTCTTTCAATAAGAAAATTGGTACAAAAAATTGACAAATTGCTGAGAAAGCTTCTGTCAGCCATGGAAGTGTTCAGAACACAAAAAAATTGACTGCACAGAAAATCCTATCCTATATATGTAACTTATTTTAGGTATGCCAAAAAGGATATTGCTTGTAAGCTATTATAAATCAATGTTTTAAAAGTGTAATGACTGTACTTTTAGGCCAGTGACCTACATTGGTTTAATGCAGTTCTAATTTTAGTCAGAGTAGTATTCACCAGAATGTTCTGGTTGTCCTTTCCACCAGCTAATTGGCAGTAGAATTTCACAGCACTAGAACATTCTGGTGAATACTACTCTGACTGTTATAGCAAATCTCACACCTTGACTTTAGACTGACTTTGTTTATCTTAACACATACCTAACTTGTGTTTGTCTTGGACTTGTATTATACTGCCTTTTAATGAGCCATCTAGCCACTTTTTTGAGACTGTCAAACAGTCAGCTGCTCCATATACATCTGATCCCTGTTTACCTCAGAAATGTCACATTCCAAAACAGCTAGATTATGGTGCAGAACCTTATTTTGATGCAAAACACCAGAAGGTTACTATCAAAGAATTTATTATGTGATAATTGAAAAGTCATTGGTGAACTCAATAGAAGATTTGACCAGTCAGCTTTGAAAGTGCCCCAGGATATCCAGTGGCTTTTTATAGGCAGCAAGTATGAACAACCAACAGGAGATTGAAGTACAGGTACCGCAGAAGTCTTGGAACAGGCTTGAAATTTTACATATTTTACAAATTTCATAAATTTATTATAATTACTTCAATTTAAAAAAAATAGTTTGCCAAAAAATTATAAAATAAAGTAGATACATTGAATTTTAATTCTTGTTCAGACTGTTTTAGATTTATCTTTCATTTTTAAATAATTTTTGTGATCTTATTGGAGATGTGTTAAGATAATGGTAATTGTATAATAATAAGAAAACTATGTACTACTTATTACATAATTAAATATTTATTTCAGTATGATAATAATTAAAAAGAGAATACAACCGAACAAATGTAATTAGAAGTTTTTATTGCTAATAAAGTTTTTAATATTTTGTTGGATACCCTCAAGCTTTGATAACAGCCACAATCCTTCTAGGTATGCTCTACACAAGCCTTGCACCAAACCCAAGTTATTTCCTGCTTGAGTGCAGCCAGTGAGTTGCATTTGTTGTAGTCAATTTTAGCTTTGATATGCTGCCATAGGTTTTCAATGGGATTGAGGCCAGGGAAGCACTACCACTCCATTGTCTGGAAATCAATTCATTGTACATTTGGAGGTGTGACAGGGGGATTTATCTTGTTGGAAGATGGTACAACCTAGAAGTGGCATGAATTGTTGTAACTTTTCATCCAGGATAGAGATGTAATTTTCACTGTTCATTTTTTGGCCAGTCTGAAGAAAAGAGATGTGCAAAGCAGCCCCATACCATAACTCCTGGAGAGTGCTTCACAGTCTTTGCTGTGTATTAACTGGAGATGAACCAAGAGGCCAGTGAACAACTTTGGAAGGCAGTCCTGCTGAATAAAGTACTTTCGTCACTGAAAACCACATTTTTCCACTTGTCAACAGTCCAGTGTTGATGCTCATGGCAGAAATCAAGGTGACTCTGACACATCTTGGCAGTAACCACAGGCTGGTGCCCTCACAATAATGGTATTTTTATGCAAGACAGGGCACCCTACCAAACATTTGCAAGGACAACCTGAGGACACAAAACTTTGAAATGTGTGAGAATGGCCTAGGAATAGCCCTGATTTGAATCTTTGTTGAACCTCTGGGTGGTAATAAAGGGCCAAATCTCACAAGAAGACATTACAACAAGGGATCAGATAATTGCTGCAATTCTTGGACACTAATTCAGAGATGCATCCCTAAAACATCAAATCCTGAATGAACTCATAGATTATATGCCTGCTCATAATGCATCTAATGGAGGACATACTAAAACTGATTTCTTAATTGCATGCATTTATATATTATTTATTGATGGTATTATTGATGTCGCAGCCATGGAGCTGGTTCCATATACTACAGACACAGCTGCCATGAAAGGTCAGAACAGTAGCACCATGGCCACCAGTTAAATAAGTCAGTAGAATAACAACATGGCCATCATGTCTGTAATGGTGGATGAATCCAAGGCTAGAGACACAGCAGTAATTAAATATAATATTTAAATGCAAATTTTGATTTTTTGATGCCACTTTATGTATCTTGAATTGATGAATGCATATAGGAAACAATGTTTAGGATTTGAAATAACAAATTTTACATAGATTATACTTATTAATTTTTTAAAACTCAATTTTATATAAGTGCAGGTATCGGTTTTTTCCACTACTAAAGTTAGGCAGCCATCACATAAGGATTTAGCCTATGTGTTGAGACTCTTGCCACATAAGGATTTACACTATGTGGCAAGAGTCACACAGGATTTTCATATAAAATATCAAAGTATTGTTTTACCTACATTTGGTTTGACTGACAATTTGAAGTTTGTCACTCTCAACACCTAGATCATTTTATTGTGTTGAGAATCACTTTCACTTTTATAATAAGTGAAAATAACTCTTGAGATACATCAAAAATTGGTGCTATTTGTGTAAATGGCCTCCCCAAAGCATCCGAAATCATCAAAAAACAATATTTGAGCTTCATTAGCCACTATGTGCACTGCGACCAACCAGTGTCACAACTTGTATTATGGGAAGCCAAAGAACGCATGAAAATCGGCCAAGGAAATTGACAAACATTCACCAAACAAGTCAAAGATTCTCTTCCTCATTTGGAATTGACAGAAATTCTCAATGCAGCAAAACACCGTGCAATATGGAAATCTCTAACGCTCAGAAACAATTGACTTATTGTTACATAATTAATCAACTTAAATCTGTCAGACTTTATGCTGTAATCTTCGTTTTTGTACTCTGTAAATATTAGATCTCCGGTTTTATTTTTATTTAATAAACTGATTTATGATGATGTTTAAAAAGAAAACAATCTCAATTTAATTTTTATGTGTAGATTTAAAAATTATGAATAAAATATTATACTACTTTATATGTAAAAGAAGTATTAGCTAATTGAAATATTGTTATTGTAACAAAATGCGGTAAAATCCTTTTAAATTAAATTTTAATAAAAAAAATTCTAGAAGTAACAAAATCAAATTTCATAATTAATATTAACTGACTAGAAGTAGAATTTTCTCAACTAAACACAAGACATTTGATGAATAGGTAAATGGCAAATTTGACGACCATGTCATGGTTTGGTTAATGAACACCTATAATATTATGCGACTTTTTGTTAGCTCAAATAGATTGTTTAATGTTCCGAAAAATATTTTAAATTCAGGTTTTAACTGACCCAATTTTTAGTGTTTAATGTTCAATAGTATATAATTTATTATTTTATTTATAGAAATTTCAACACAAAAGCAGATGGTGATAGAACTCCATTTTACTTAACTGAGAAGTAGAGATTTTGTTAAATTTAATAATTATATATTTTTTAGTTTTTATTATTTAAAATCTTATACCAATTTTAGTCCAGCCGAAGAGATGGACAACATTGGTTTCTTTCAAGAGTAAGTCCAAGTTTGTGTTGATAAATTAGTTTTGTTAATTTGAAAGGAAGCGAAATTGTTATAAGAAATTCATCAGATTATTTTTTAAATCAGTTAGTGGTGATATTATTTATTATTGCTATAATAAATATTTCGTTTAGTTTTATTTTCATAAAAAATGTGGCAGTTTTTACGTCCCAACAACATTTTGCTTTACTGATAAAAGTTATAGCAGTAGTAGCCCCCTTTTTAAAGTTATAAATGATTTCCGAAGTAACAATTTTATATGCAGTTGCTCTTCGATTATCACGTTTTGTGTGTCTTTCATTGAATTTACTTTAATTTGGACTACGATTAATGCGTAGATAAAAACTAGAGCAATTTTATTTTAGTTATGGTGTTTTATGTTACCTAAACTTACTAGGAATGTACATATTTGAATTAATTTCTTTTTCCTAATTTGTTTAATTCTAAAATTGATACTTGATGTGAAAACTTTTTATACTAAAAACCGTTTCCTAGAACTTGATTTTTTGTACTCTATATTTCAATTGAATTTACACCGAATTATTAAACATATAAGGTCTTCGGTTCAATATCTATTCTTAATTATTTTATTTTAGATCTGAATCTGATAAGAATAATAACCAACTAACTGAAAACGAAGAAGATTCACTGATCAAACATAATACTAAGTCTGCAGTTTTCCCATTGAAGGTCTGTGTTTGAAATTTTCTTAAATACAAACATTTGTCAAAATTGTTTAGACTTGATCATGATGATGCTTTTCTCTTCTAGAACTGTGCAGTATCACCTTCCGAGATTGAATCATTTGCAGATGATATAGAAAATACAATGCAGATATATCTGGATAACGAGTTTGATACTGAAAAGTAATCATATTATAGTTAAAATAGATGTTTGCATTTCATGCTAAAATACTGTTATCTCCGATTATTAAGAACAATTATATTGCATAGGTAAATAGAATCAAAGGAAATTAAAAAAAAACGAATAAAATTTTTATCTCATAGATACGTTTGTTCAATGTTGTGCTAAATGCGAATTATAAGGTACACCAATAGAAAGATTCGTCAACTTAATCAGTATAGTGATTAAGCAATGTATTGCGTTGTTTTTTCACAATATAATTGTTTGTAAATTTTATTTTTTAGTCAATAGTGAGTGATGTCAATACAAGCGATAAATTTAGGATTTTGTAGAATTTACAGTGAATAGAATAATAAAGTCAATAAAAATCTTTGTTAGAAGTTATAATCATTTGCTTGTAATCGACTGCATTCAGTTTGAACCTTAGTAGTCCGTCTGCTAGACCCCCAAAAATAGAAATCGAGTACCAAATTGGTGAGCAAATGCCTCCTGCTTTTTAGTTAGTCTGCTGTCTCAACCTTCAGAAAAGTGCTGGTGGGCGTGTCAGATCGATAGCTTAATGAATTTATGGACATTATTATGCTCATGATGGAACCCCGTTTTAGTCAAAACAAAGTTAATTACTCACCACACATGAGATATAAGTAGCATATTAAAAATGAACTAAAATTACTCAAATTTACCGAAATTATATTATACACAACTTTTATTAATTCTATAGATCAAAAATGTTTCTGAAAACAAATAGTAAATAAAATTTAATTTAGTAAACACAATTTCTAGAATCATAGGGTAGATGTTTTTGAGTGTGTAGGTACGATTATTGATAAAAGTAGTCTTATAGTCAAATATGAAATTCTTTTATAAAAGTACTACTTTATTCAAAAGTTTTAATCCAAAAGCAAAATTCTCTATCTCTAAAATGTTGAATTTATTGAACACACTTTCATTCATTTGTAGGAAAATAACAGTAATAACATTATGTTCATTATATAAAAAATGTTCGAATTTCTTATCATAAAATGTTTGATAGATTGCATGCTATGTATCTGTATTAGTTTAATATTGTGAATTATTTTTAGTTATTCAAAATCACTTTCAGTGTAGTCCGAATCATTTGTAACATGGTCATCACAATCCATATCATTCATAGTATTGCACCGTTGCAATTTACTTATTTGCTACACAAGTACAAGTGTTATTTTCCTACAATATGCTTGAAAGTGTGTTCAATAAATTCAACATTTTAGAGATAGAGAATTTTGCTTTTGGATTAAAACTTGAATAAAGTACTACTTTTATCAATGATCGTACCTACAGTACTGTGCAAAAAGTTTGACCCACCCCTGTTTTTATGTAAATTTGAGTCATTAATCCAAATAAAACATTTCTATTCTTAATAAATGTTCATAAACATGAATTAAAGTACACACCATATGAAGTGGATCATAAACCATAAAATCAGCCAGTATAAATATCAAAATACATAACAATACTAATATTTTATTTCACTTCCTCTAGCATTAATACAGGCAAGAATTCGTCTAGGCATGGACTCGACCAGTGTTTGGCAGAGCTCATGCAAATCATTATTTCTCACAAGAATAGTGAGCACTTGGCGGATGATGTCATCTCTGTTAGTCGTACCACTGCGGTTTATTCTCTGCTTGAGGATGGGCCACAGATTCTCGATGCAGTTCAAGTCTGGGGAATTCCTGGGCCAATCCAGAACAGTCATGCCACTGTCCACTAAGAATTTTTTGCACAACTTTGCAGTGTGACACGGGGCAAGATCTTGTTGGAATATCCATTCGCCATCAATGCCGAACCAATCTTGAGCTTGAGGAAGAACTCTGGACTGGAGAACAATCACGTACTGATGCTGATTCATCATGCCATTGACCACATGGATGCGGCCAGTTCCATACCAAGACATGCAGCCCCATACCATGACTTTCACAGGGTGACGAAACTTGGTGCTGAAGTGCTCTAGTTGATATGGCTCACCAACAGTATGCCTCACAAACCTTGTACTCAATGGCTGTACCTCGATAGTTGTCTCGTCCGAAAACATGACCTTCTTCCACTGATCAATGGTCCAATGTTGGTGGTCTTTGCACCATTGAAGACGTGCTGCTTTCATTCGTGGAGTAAGTACAGGCGCTCGTATAGGTCTAATTGCTGGTCTATTGGCATCCAATAATCGTCTACGAACTGTCGAGGAGTCCAACTGCACACCATAGTCAGTAGCTAATGCCTCTGCTATGTCTTTGGAAGTAGATCGGACGTTGGCCCTGGATAGTCTCACAATTGCTCGATCTTGATTTTGTGTGGTCATCTTCTTATGTCCAGAATTGTTGGCATCACTCTTTGTATCACCTCTCTCTTAAAAGCGTTTGACAATTCGATCCACAGATCGTCTGTCCACGTGTAATCTAACGGCGATATTTCTGTTAGACAATGGTGAATGCTGATGCAGAGCAATAATTTGACCTCTGACAAAATCGCTTATGGTATCCGTTTAAAATATGTAAATTATGAACTAAACCCAGAAATTAGCTATATATAGGTGATTATGATATTCTTCTGACAGACTTCGATTTGGACGGACTTTCATTCCTACAGACTTCCATTCTGACAGACTTTCCAGTAATTACTCTAATTTCTCCAAAAAACAGGGGTGGGTCAAACTTTTTGCTATACAAAAATAAAAGTTGTTAAGATAGTTGGATTTTTTGCTCTGGTTCGTCATCAATATATCAGCATCAGCTTTCTACAATTTTAATTTCCCATTGCGGTTTGTCTATATCTTGTTCTATATTTATAATATTACACAAATCTAAATAAAGTTTCTGAGAATTGCTCTTTCCACAACTACTATGTATTATTTTGCAGTATTTATTAGTGGATCATATCTGTAAATATTTTTAATTACATTATTTTTTTAAAGTTTACTTCATTGCAATAGTATGTATTTTAGAAGTACAATTAATATTTATATTCATAATATTATTTTCATATTTAATGCAGTCTAATAACTTTTAATTTTAATATAGAAGTTACCTTTATTGCTAGAGCAAACATAAAAATTATTTAATTGAATTAAATTGCTAAGACCAATTTTAATAAACGAGCGTATGCGTAATTAAAGGCGACAACAACAATACTTTTTCCCTTGTGCATATGCAATACTATTGAATACAGAGGGTTTAGATGTACAATCTCTATAAATCAAATATGTGACATATTTTTCCCTTATCTTTTTGATAGCTCCAAAATCTTGCTTAGCTGTATTTTAAAAATCGTTTATTTTGGACGATGGACACCAGTTTGACTATCTAACCAGGTTTAAAAATTTGATAAATAAAAACATTGTTGAAGTAGTTTCTTTATACGAGTATTATAATGACGTATACTGTGCGTATATCTATTAAATATTATATTTAAATAACTATAATAAAGCAAAGTTATCCATCTGCAATTGAATAGATTTATAAATAAATGCCAGCAAAGTAAACACTTGTTTTACTAACTGATATCACCACACCTTTCATTGTTAAGAGAATATGCCATCTACATAGTCAAAAATGCTACTTAGTGTGAACAAAGCTCACCACGGCGGCAAAAGATAGCGATCAATGCGCGCGCACTTCATTGTGCTATCTTACCAAATATGGTCATAACGTCGATGATAAAATCATGTGTTTGATCATTACCAAATATAGTCATTGCAATACACGCTCAGGTATGACATTTTTCAAACCACGCAATAGATTTTATTAATTGTTAAGGTAATTATATCTGGATGGATGTACTTTACATCAAAAATAATTTCAGCTATTAATTTCAAAGTATCCTTACTTTTAATAACGATTAATGTTTGATTATTTTGTTTGTATATTTTATATATAATATACAAGATTACCTAATTGATTGTGATTTAGAAAATATTATTTTAATTAATTTTTACAGAACTTAGGCATGTGTATATATGCGGACATTTATTTCATAAATATATTTTCTATGCAAAATCTTAAGATCAGAAAATGGTTAGTAACAGTTAGATATAAATAAACATATAGATTAAAGAATATCTAAAAGGTACTATATAGGTACATAATTATTAATTAATTTAGATACTGTTCAACTGAGGATAGAACCATTTTTGGTCAGTAATATATTATTTTAAAAAAGCAAATGATTTTAGAGAGCCTCTTTGATTTAAAAATTTGGGGTACTGCATCTTTCAGAGAAAATATTATGCAATTTTATCTGTTTGAAAATGTGAAGGGGTTTCACACTGATCTCAAAAGCTATATCCATAAATCTTTGGCTAAGGTTTTGGAATAAGGACAAATTAAGGAAAACATAGCTAAGTTCTAGTTTCCCATTATTTAAAAAGTAATTTTTAGAAAACATGTTGTTGCGCCACAAGAAAATAAAACACTAGCTGAATGGTAATTTAACTTGAAGAGGGAACGAAGTTTGCCATTTGAGATTGAAATTAAACCAATCCAAAAAATATGTGTCGAGAGTCTTATAACATATGTATTTACACTGTGTTTCGAGAGTTTTGCTGCATAATGAATGTTATTATGTGACAAGATACTTTTACTTGTATGATATGATACGTCAAAATTACAGCCTTTTCTGTAAATATGAAATATTAAAATGATATCGCTTAAAAATCTATAGCCCAAATTTTAAACAAAATATTTTTTTCAGATTTAATAAAATTTCGATATATTGTGATAGCTACTTTATTTTATTTTTACTGAGATAATTTTAAGTGTGTCAGTCTCGACGCTCTTGCCACAAACATTTAGACTATTTGTCGAAAATCATACTTACATATCACGTAGTATAAATTGTTATGGGGCTAGAGATTTGACTTAATAAAATTATAGGTAGCAAAAGTTAGAAAACTAAAATTGTGAGTCAAAACCATTGTAGGTAAAAAGTTACATTAAAATTCTATATTTATGTAAAGTGCTATTGAAATTCTTTAAATTTATTAAGGTTTTATTGAATCTGGTCTATATTTCTTTTAAGGAAAATCTTTTTTTTAATGTATCTACAATTATATTCTCACCCACTAAAACTCCTTTTGGGGCGAGATTTTTGCCGCACACTGAACATATTTTTGTGTCTAAACTATTGGCAAATAGTGAAAATCCTTACTATGTATCTACTATTACTGTATATTTTGGGCATTGATATCCGAAATATTATAAATGCTAATAAGTTTGGGTACGATTATATAATCACCTATCTAAGAGCAAATATTGTAGAATTGCTAAACGCGATATGAAATATACAAAAACAATGGTCAGACTGTAAATATAGCTAGCTGATGCGGTTCAAAAGCCAGAAACAGCTGTCCCGGCTTATCACTTGTGATTATACCTGTTTATTGTTTATTGCTCTTGATATAAATACTCTTAGGTTGTAACCTAACTTAAATATAAAACCATAAAAAACTATGTTGTGGACTACAAGCATTTTTTGATATATTTAAGGCATAAATATTATTTAGTGTAAAAAATGGGGGATTAACCCCCCATTTTTTA